>OZ038380.1:147444406-147524406 GCA_964036045.1 Eutreptiella sp. 'Long Island Sound 2002' | reverse complement strand
TCGCCCTCCAGAGCCGCCCACCACAGCATCAGGGGCAGGGCCGCAGACGGCGCTCCAGGGCACCGTACCCCTTCCACTCGGACGCTCTTCAGGCCATCGTGGATAGTCGTCCAGGCACTTGAGGACATCCGTCTAGAGTGCCGCAGTGCCCACCTCGCCTTAGGCCACCCCCTGTCGGCATGCTCCTGACATGTCCCGCACAGCGGGGCTGAGGCACAGTGATGAACCCAAACGGACACCGTCTCCCCGCACCCGTGGCATCGCTGCGGAAGCACAGACCGCGATGGAACGCAGCTACCATCACAACACTGCGACCACAGGTCCTGCCATACATCGCAGCACGCGTCCTGGAGCCCGAGCAAAGCCCCTGTCAGCGTGCGTGCTGTGGCACTACTGAGGAGGCTGCGCCTCGCCTCCTCCCACGTGGACACCGGGCGGAGTATCGGTCGTCCGTCGGGCATCTCCGGCAGGCTCTCAAGCAGCCGGGGCCACCGCGCCACCTTGGGGCCGCGCGTGCCATGCGCCAGGAGCTCCCAACCGTAGTCCCGCAAGACCTCCTCGATGACACCAACCCCGTCCTGCTCCGGGCCCCTGGCGGAAGCCAGAACCAAGCGTTGCCCTCCCGCCCGAGCCTCAATGACCGCCCTGAGACCCAGGGTGTCAAGGGTGTGACGGGCATCGGCAGCCACGTGGTCGTCCCCCTCTGGCAGAGAGAACATGGCCTCCGTGACTTGGCCTTGCGCGTCGTCGCCCTGTACCCGCGCCAGCTGCTTGGAGCCCACTAACACTGCCATGGACCGCTGCTCCGCGACCGCCGGTACGGCTCGTCGCAGCTGCCGGTCATATAGCCACAACGTACCCACGTCAAGTACGACAGCCACCGCCAGGACTGGGAGACCGCACAGAGGTTGCTGAAGGACTGGCAGCACCTCGCGAGGCCAGCCCATGACGTTCCCCACAGCTGGATGGTTGGCGTACACCTGGAGCCAGGGATCACTCTGGCCGTCAGGGTTTCTCACCTTGGTACCCCGCACCTGGGCCCAGGACTGCGCCGACACCACGCGGGACCACTCCCTGAATGCCGTGATGTCCCGCGCCACCCAGGAACCGATCCACCGGTCGAAGGCCTGCGCCACCGCCGCCATCCAGTGAGGGAACAAGGACAGGGCCTCCTCACGCTCGATGCACGACCGCGACACCAGCAGTGCGTGCAGCGGTGCCCTCAGAAAGGTTGCCCGCAGGTCGCCGGGGAGGCCGGCAAACGGGTTCCACGGCGGACGCTGCAGGATCCTCCCTGCCGGCGGGCAGAAGGGTGTGTCACCGCGCAGGAACGCGTATACCGCCCTCCTTCGATCTTGCATCGGCAGCTGCATGATCTGGGTGAGCCGATGGTTCCTGCGGGCATACACATCTTCCCCAATCTGGACCATGTCCTCCACAAAGAGCCTGGCCTAGGCAGGGCCCCGGGACGACGCCGCTTGCACCGCAGCGAACAGCCGCTTCAGGTCCCCGGGGACGACACCCGCCATCAGGGATTCTGCCCACCTGCAGCCGTGCTCCCTCCACGCCACGAACTCCACCGCCCTGTCCGTTAGGGGTAGCTCCGCCGTGAAATCCTCCACACGCCTGCACAGGAGCCCAGCCACCTCCTCGTCCCGCGCACACAGTAGGCGCATGTGGCCGATGTCCTCCTCCGGCCCCCCACAGAAGATACAGGGGTGGGCTGGTATTGCCACACGCGTGAGCTTCTGTCTCCACCGTCGCATGACCTGCATGGTGGACAAGCGACCGTCACGTGCCCGCAGCATATTCCTGTGCGTTGGGCCGTGGTGCACAGCTCCCAGGGACATCGCCTCGCAGGCGCCAGCTAGTGGCGTGTGCGCCCTGGTGCGTGCCGCTAGCGAACGCCACTCTATCTCCCGGACCTGCTGAAGGGCTTGCATGGATGGTACACGCGGCTCGAGCTCACCATTATCCCCCGGCACCAAGAGGATGGCGTGCTCCTTCGGCAGGACAAGATGGACTGGCGGGGCCATCGCACGGGCCGCGGCAGAGTCCGGTGCCTCAAGCGGGACCGCCGCCAAGTGCGAGCTCTGCCTCACCAGCCAGTGGTGCGGCCCCCCAACTCGGCGCGGCAGCCGCCGCAGCCCCTCCACTATCCAGCTCAGTGCATGTTGATTGACCAGATGTGACGTCGGCCCCTTGATGCCACGGTACAGGGCCTCCTGCGCCCTGCGGAGATGCGCTCCTATGACGGACGCATCCACCACGTGTACCGTTCGCTGACGGGGGCGTGTGCAACAAGTACGCCGCCGCGCCAATGATCTCTGCCTCCGGGACCGTGCCGTAGATGGCACCCGTCCACGTGGGGATTCCGTGGCTGGCCACCGCCACATTTGTGGCGTCGTCTCCCTGGGGCGACGCGTCAGACGATGTGACTTTAGTCGCCACCGGCACCCAGCAGTACCGGTGGGGCTCTAGCCACGCCACGTCGGAGTGGGGGCTCTGCACCACCTTTCCCAGGGACGCCGCGCTGGAGGCCGTGAGCTCCGGGGACAGGACCACCCTCGGTCGATACACCGCATGTGGTCTCCAGGCCAGGTCACATCCGCAGACTGACTTTATGGCGTCAAGGGCGGTGGTGTATTCCGCCCCCCAAACCGTTGCGGAGCAGGAAGGCTGGTATACCACGACAGACCCCTGCTCCACTGCGCCACCACCACGCAACGACGTGACGGCGACGTGCGGATCATGCGGCACGTTGGACATCCGGACCACTTCCGGGACCGAGTACTCATCCGGATCCGGGATTGGGCCTGCCGGTAGCAGAAGAACAATTGCCCATTCGCTGCACTTGTGCACCGCCGCGCACGCCCTGGAAAACGCTGGCTGTCCGTGCACAACCCACAGTGGTGGCGGACTTATGCCGCCCCCGGCGTGAGGAGTGAGCAGGGGGACGGACGCCGGATCGTCTTGCTGTTGGTAGCCCTCAAAGACGTCCCCCAACAGAAACAGGAGGGCGGCTAGCGGGACGAACGGCATGGACAGCCCCGGGTTGGCCGGGTCCCATCCTTCCTCCCTGTATCCGCCCACCACATACACGTCCCCCGCAGCGGACTGTCTATTGCGTTTGCTGGCCTTCTTTCGGCGCACTGGCTGAATGAGACGGTGAGTCAACGGACCGGGCAGCTGCGGCCGGAAGACGTCGCGAAGCCCCGTGAGCCACACGTGGTCCAGCTGGTGGGGCCCTACTCCCGCGTGCGGAAGGTGCAGGTGGTCCTCGTGGCACTCCTGTAGCTGGACCGCCCAGTGCCCAGGCGCAGGGCAGGGGAGCCGCGCATGCAGGAGGTCATTTGCAGGATCAGTCAGGGACTGCACTGCCGCATCTGTGCGGGGCCCCGAGAGAATGCAGATGTCCCTACCCTTGAAGGCGTAGGATTGGGATACCCACTTCCGCCCCGCCCACTGCACTTGCGGCAGATGGGCGTGTACACACGAGTACACCGACGATGGCATGAGAAGCCCCACGCGCAACGTCCCCATCGCCCTGAGCACCCTGTCCACCCACGTATTGCCAGCGTGCGTGGCGAATGACGCAGAGGGCACCATGAACTGCCCGCACACTCCGTACTGTACGTGCATGTCTCGGAGCATGGCCCGCAGCTCATCACGGACCGTCATCGACCTGTGGTGGGTGAGCTGAGCCACGGTCGCCACGACGGAGTCGCGGCATATAACCTGGACATCTGCCAACCGTAGCCCATGACCTGACCGCACCGCCACGTTGGACAGGTCCTTGGGCAGCTTCTCGAACTGCAGGGCCGCAGCCTTGATGGCAGTATTCAGCTTGATCACCGCCTCCGCCGTGTCGGACAGGTAGGGCGCCGCGTACCGCACGATGCCTCCAACCACGGCCGCCATCACCTCATGAGGCACCGACGCCGGCCCCAGCGTGTTCTTGCACCAGCCCAGCAGGGCTTCACACCGGAGTACATGTTTCTCCTTCATGGTCGCCATCCCCCTGGGATCAAGGCGCAGGCCCAAGTATGGTACCGTGCCCTTGGCACGTAAGCATACCCATGGGGCCGCTGTGTCCCCCGGGTTCAGGTATACCATAATCGAGTGGATGCGAGCAGTACTGGCATAGGCGCATTTGCTCACGTTGAGGGACATGCCCATGTCAGTGAGATACCGCGCTATCATCGCCGCATACTCCAGGAATTGCGGCAGGGAGTGCGCTATCAGCAGGAGGTCATCACAGTACGCCTGTACCAGGGGTGGCACCGCGTGGCGAGCATCTCCCCGCGCCTTACAGGCGAGGCTCCGCAGGAGAGGCTCCAACAGGAGGAGGTAGAGCACAGCGCTCTCCGCACTGCCCTTCCGCAGGCCCCTGTGGAGCCGTATGCTCGGCGTCGGGCCGTGCGCAGTGACGATGCGCACCAGGGACCCGCAGCTGAGGGTGTGGAAGAGCCTGATGAGCTCCTCCGGGACACCCATGTGGCGCAGGAGGAGCGCCAGTGCTCCGTGCGGCGCTGTGTCAAAAGCCTTCGACGCATCGAAGGCCAGGACGTGGTTTTCCTCCAGCCCACGCTGCAGCCTGCGCTGGGCCAGGAACACCGGGGCAGCCGCCGTGGAGCCCGGCATAGCTCCGAACTGCCAGTCCGCGGCCAGTCCCTTGCGTGCCAGAACAGCTGTGAACCTCCGCATGAGGGGGGTCATGAGCATTCGCATGTCTTGCTGCCCCAGCGCTATCGGACTGTACTCGTCCAGGTTGCCCGTGGCTGTGCCCTTGGGCATCAGCCAGATAATGGCCTCGTGCCAGGACTCCGCGACATCCGCACCCCGCAGGATTGCCCTGTACGCATGCACCAGGAGCCCCTGTACCGGTTCAGGCAGCTCTGCTATGAGGGCAGCCGTGACCCGGTCGGACCCCGGAGCTTTGTCGTCCGCCACGGCCTGCCTCGCGGCGTCTTTAAGGTCCTGCATGGTGTAGTCCTGTACCGACCTCCATTCCTCCGGCACCCCTTTGGGAATGTGGGCCCGGACTAGCCGCTCGAAGGCCGGCAGGTTCACTGGCCGCTTGGCGTACGGCGCCTCCCAATACCTCTGGACCTCTCCAATGACGTCCGAGGCCTCCAAGAGCACCTTCTCCGACTCGCGGACGCGTACGGACCATAGGCCTAACGGGGCATAGTTCACCACGTTGATGGCCCCCCGTATCGCCGTCCATCGGAGCTGCAGGTCCGGTACCCTGCCCCGCCAGTAGTCCTTGATGGACCGGCGCCTGTTGCTCCTGAGGACATCCCGCAGCTCCTCCACGCGTGTCTCCAGCTGGCGGAGCTGTTGGTCCAATGCGGCACGCAGGTCCTCTACCGAGGCGGGGGACAGGTCGGGGTCCACTCGCCGGAGGTGCTGTAGCAGGGCAGTCGCTTCCTGGGAGTGGAGTCCGGCCGCCGCCGCGTCCCGCTGCCACAGCTGATGGGCACGCCAGGCCAGGGCCTGCTGATCCGAGAGGACCTGGTCCAGCGACGCCTCCGTTTCCGCCTGCCCGTATGGGTACTGCGGGTCCACGCCGGAAGGCATGCGCACTCCCGTGACCCTGGACACGTCATCACGGAAGGCGTAGAGCAGGTCAAAGACCGCTTGCACCTCCGACGTGCCCATGGTGGCAGTGTCCTGGTCCGATGAGAGCCACGCCTGTAGCCGCTGATCCCCGCAGGCCTTCTGCAGTACTGCCGCTACCGCCTCACGTACCCCCGGGGAGTCCGGGCGTATGGCGTGCAGCCTGCCCTGGGCGTGCGAGTAGGCCATCCTGGTGACCCTCCCTTTGCCGGCCACCGCCAGCGGGATGTCCAGGACCACAGGGCCATGATCCGACCCCAGCGACGCTGGAGACCGCCCCGGCGCCAAGTGAGGGCGCTCACGCGCCGCCCACGGGACCAGAGGCGAGTTCAGAAGGAAGGAGTCCAGTCGGTGCCCCGCCCTCGTGGGCCTCCTGTCCTCCTCCCGTTCCGGGCCTGCCCTGTGGAAGCCACACTGTTCCCACGGGGCTTGGAACCTCCTCGTGGTAGGGTGCCACGGGGACTCTAGCCACACGTTGAAGTCCCCTCCGAGGAGCACGGCCCTGGTGCCACCCGCGCTCTTGGCCGCCGCGTACATGGCCACGTCAGCCGAGAAGGACGCCTTAGAAGCCCAGGAGTCGCCGCCGCTACCCGGGCCGTGGACGTTGATGACCGTGAGGGTGCCACCTGCGGTCACCACATCCAGGGCCATGGCCTTGCCCGGCACGATGTCCACGATGTCTCGAACCTCCTCCGCGGCGAACACGTCCGCCCGAAGGGCAATCAAGAGCCCGCCGCGCACCGCCGCCGCCGACGCCGCCTGGGCATCCACCCCTGGGTATGTATGATACCCATGGTGACGCCACTGGTTCTCGGAGTGCACCACACCTTGAGGGTCCTGCAGGCCAGTCTCCTGGAATAGGCCCAGGATGGCACCCTCGGCCTTCATGATACCCGCCGCCACCGCTTCACCGTCGAGCATACCTGGGGTCACAGGTACACCGTCCCCCCGCATCGAGCCCTGGACGTTCCAGGACACCGCCGCTCTGGTGTCGGAGGCGGGGCCCCTTCATGGCTGCACGTGTGGATCGGGGCCCCCCGCCGGATCCGGATCACTGAACGGAGAGGGGCCACCAGCAGGCTCTGGGGGACCACCTGCATCCGGCGCGGGTGGCTGGCGAGGTGGCCCCTGACCCCGTGGGCCTCCGCCCGAGGATGTCGTCGCCTGCTGAGACCCGGCAGATGCGGCGGCTCCTGCTCAACCTGTCCGCCGGACGTACTTGCCGCCGTACTCCCCGTAGAAGTCACTGCCCCACGCCGCGCTGCAGACCCAATCGCTCGAGACCGTGCTGCCGACGGCGACGCCCCGCGCCCCGCCGCAGGGCGGGCACCCGTGGGCAGCGTGAGCGCTCTGGACCCCGCCTGGGCCGACGCGAAAGGCCCCGCCTGGCCCCCCGGCATAACGCCAGCCAGCATGGCCAGCGCCTGGTCCCGTTGTGCCGGATCAGTCACATGGTCCCGCTGGATGTGGTCTAGCAGGTCTTTGGGGTGGAGGTGGGTTGGCCGGCAGTGCGTGCCAGCTTTCCATGTGCAGTGACCAGCCCCATCCAGCCGAGACCAGGGGCAGACGTTGATCGTCTTTGTCCCACGCTGATCCGTGGCCAAGTCACCGCCGAAGTGCCGCAGCACGTACCGAATGTTGACATAGGCGCCATACTGAGGCGGGGGGCTCCTCTTGGGCGGCGGCTGGGGCGCCGCTTTCGGGGCCTGCTTCGCCGCCGCAGCCGGGGGCGCCGCAGGCCGCACTGGTGGCACGCTTGGTGGTTGCGGCAGGTGCAGCATTCCCCCCACGGGAAACTGCTCATCCACCCAGCGGCGCCACGCGTCGGCGAACTTCTCCCGGTCGCCCTCGACCCTCCACCTGGAAGTGGAGAACGCCCGGAGCCACGGCCCCATGTTCTCCGCCATAACCAGGCGGAGGGCATATCCTCCGCTCTGCCGGCGGAAGCGTGTCGCGGCCGCGCCTGCCACGGTCCCCTGGAGGTACAGCGCGTCGCCCCCGTCGCCACTCAGTGCACTAAGGTGCAGGGCCTCCAGGTCGGCGGGGCGGACCGTGAGCACCGTGCCCTGCCCGCGATCGTACAGGCGCAGCGCCGAGGAGTGGGCTCCAACGCCGCCACAACCCAGTACCACGCCCGCGACGCGCTATGCAGCAGTGCCAGCGAGGCTGCCGGCCTGTTGCTGGATGACTGCGCCGCCGGGGCCCTGGGGAGGGCCGCCGCGTGACCCTGCAGCGCCTTGCACATGCCAGCTGCATGCTCAGCCTGCCACATGTTGCTCGGGGCTACGGGCCAGACGTCCTGCCCCTGGACCACTGGCGGCCGCGTGACCTCCACGAAGACCGCCGGCGCTGGCGGGATGTCCTCGGCCGTGCACCTGTGCGCCCTGCGCACCGGCCCCAGCCCACTGAGGCACTCCTGGAACACCCGGTAGCAGGCCGGGCCCCTGGACTGCTGCCTCCTGAGCCGGCACGCGGTGACTACGACCCACTCCAGTCCCCCCGTTTCCACCCGAACACAGGCCCAATACTCCGCCCCCTCCAACACCACCAGCCGCCCCATATCCGCCATGCCCACCGTATGGGTGGAGGACACGCTCTCCACCCTCAGCCACCGCTTGGCGCTCTCTTCCCACGGCTGGGGGGCATGCATCCGCTGCTGCTGCATCGCGTCCTGCACGTGCTGCAGGGACACTGTCGCCAGCGTGGACATCCCCCCGTCCGACGCCGCTGCCATACACAGCAGGGCATGTTGCATGCGCGCCCCGTGCAGCCCCACGTTGTGCGGAACGTTTGCCAGGTCCAAGGGCGTGCGGGGCGCCGGCAGGGCCTCCAACACCGCTGCAGGCAGCTCCCCCAGGGACGGCAGACGCGCGATGGGCCCCATGTCCCTGTTGAGGACCACCGCCGCCACCCACCGCCTGTCCAGCGCGGACAGGAGGTTGCCCGGCCTCGGCACCCTGAGGAGGGTACCGACGGCGGACATGAGGGCGCACACGCCACAGTCCTTGGTGTTGCCGGCCGGCTGCTGCACCTGTGCCGCCCGGGCCTCCGCCAGCAGACGCTCCGCACCCGGCCATCCCGCCCTCTGGCCCCCGGGTGCCATGCGCATCGTCCGGACCGCCATGTCCCACGTGTGCGGCCATTGGGGCGGGGCCCCCGACACCACAGGCCGGCCCAGCGGGTCCACTGCCAACCGCGTGTCAGGGGCCACGAGGTGGTGGGCCGTCCAGTGCCGCATGTCCGGCGTCTCCAACCGGTCGAGGTACATCGCCTCTGAGCCCCCCAGCTCGACGTACCTCGCAATGAGGAGGGCAGCCGGGGTTTGGTCGTGCCGCTGGCCTTCCCACCCCTCCCTCGGGAGCATCATGGCGTGGGGGGCCAGGCACTGCACCACGTCGGCTGCCAGCGCGACCACGTCGTCGCTGAGCTCCACCCCATGGTCCGCGGCCACCAGGAATTGGTGCCTGGGCTTGGAGTACACGCGCTCCAGGGCGCCCCGCAACTCAGCTGGCGGGGGAGAGGCGTCTCCGCAGCCCCGCAGCCAGGGGAGCGCGCCCGGGAGATGCCGCCCCGCTCCTCCTGACCAGACGGCGGCCCTAAGGACCGGCAGGTCCCGCCAGACAGCCACTGCGACCTGATCGCGCCATGGCTGCGGCTTGTTGGCACCCCACTGGAGGACGGCCACTACAGCATGCGTGGTCAGGGGCTCCGCCGTGAGCTGCAACGCCGTCCCCCCGTCGGTGTCGATCACCGTGCCCCTTGGGGCAGTGAAGACGTGGCCATCGGCCCCACGGACCGCCACCCATCCCCACAAGACCGCCACGGTCTCCCAGCTGGGGTGGTTGGTTCTCCTGGGCAGGACCACCACCGGTGGGCACGGGCCGTTGGCGGCCCACACGCGCCATTCCACTCCCACCAGACGCTCGTGACCAGGGGGCCGGTACACCAAGGGCCACGCGTCTGGGAGCTGGCGATGGACAGCGGTCCACACGTCAGCCCCGCTAGCCCGTGTGAACTGAAGTCCCCCCAGGATGTCCCCGTCCACAGGGCTGGGGAGGCGGGCGGTGCGAACTTCCAGCCCCTGACTCAGGCGAAGCCCTGGCCCCTCTCGGTCTCCCAGCAGCGAGACCTCCGGGTCCGTGGTCGCAAGACGAGCCGCCACCGTGGGGAGATGCAGGGAGACAGTCCACGGCTGGACTGAGACGGGCTCGCGACGGAGGTCAGGGCAGGCCGCCACAGCACTGCCATCCCTCGCCCAGCTGGGCGCCCTGTCCCACCACTGCGCCCACGCACCCGGCGCTGCCGGCAACGACCAGGACAGGTACGTCACGACCGCCTTAGCCTGCCACTCGCGAGGGTCCATGCCGGCGGGGTGTGTGTGCCACGTGCACACCCATCCCAGGTTGGCCTCCTGGACGGTGACCATGTCCCTCCACGGGACCACCGGGAACGGAGTGAGCAGGGCCGCCATGCCACACGGCAACGCCACCGCCCACTCGGTCAGGCCCCCACTCTCCACCGCATACACCACCGCCGGGAGTCCTCCCCCTTGCGCCTTTACTACCGCATCCTGCAGCAACGTCCCGTGGCCCCTGCCGTGGTCCCGGCTGCGGTCCAGGCTGAGAGCCCCCACACGGGCCATGGCCTGGAGGATCAGGAGCAACTCCTGGGGTACTCCCCGCGGCACCGGCGGCTGGGGGTGGGCGTACCGGCAGGCATTTGCCCGCATGCACCACCCCTTGGCCCAGTGCCTGCAGGTTTCCTCCTCCCCCGTCTTCGGCCCAGCCTTATCCGCCACCCCCGGCTCCCTGGGACTCACCTCACGCGCTTCCTTCGCCCCCACGATCACCAGCTCCTCCTCCTGCTCCCCGGCACCCTGCGCCTCCTCACCCTTGAACTCCGGCTCCTCGTCCTGCTCCATGGCGACCTGCGCATCCTCACTCCCCCTGCGCTGGTCCTCCTCCTCCAGTTCCTCCGTCGTCGGCGGCGGGCCCGCAGCATCCGAGATCCTCGCCAGGGCCGCCGCCACAATGGCCTGCACGTCCACCTCCTCCCTGGCCACCTCCGGCTGATCCTGCTGCTGCTCCTCCCCCGTGGGCTGCTCTTGCCCCACCCCGTCAGTGCCACGGCCTGCTTCCCCGTCTCCCCCCACCGGGATCGCGCGTTCGGACCCCTGGGGGGCGGCGCTCCCGTCGAGGCGCGTGCCCACCACCACCAGCAGCTTGAGGTCACCGCCGCGGCTCTCAAGGCGGTAGCTGCTGGAGGTGGGGACGAGGACCGCCCCATCCCCGGTCAGCAGCAGGCGGTCCGCGCCGAACACGACCTCTGCACCCTCGGGGTGCAACGCCACCAGGAGCGCATGGGACCCCAGCGCCTGGGGTGTGAGGGGCCGCCCAGCCTGCTCGCGACGCCAAGCGTCAGCCCCACCCCGCCACAAGGCCACGTACAGGCCTTCGTCCCGCCGCACGTCCTCCAGCCCTGCCTCGCCCATCAGGCGCACCACGGACAGGCGCACCGACAGGGGGAGGCTTTCCTGGGGCTCGGCCGCCCGGACATCACCGGGGTGATGACCCAGGACCGCCGCATCCCCCAGTTGGACACAGCGGACCTGGCGGTCGCCCGGGGACGCCGCCGCCAGGGCCATCTCCCGGGCGACCTGCCCTGGGCGCTGGAGCTCATAGCGCTCCAGGGCGCTCGCCAGCATCCCTGCCTCCCGCTGCCCCGTGCCCGTGAGGCGGTGCCTGTGGGCGCCCTCGGCCGCATGGTACCTGCAGTGCCGCCGCTCACAGCTCCCCAGGGGAGGGGGCGGCACCGCAGTGGGCATGGGCCGCAGCGGCTCGTTGGCCGGGTCCTCGTCCATGCCGGCGTAGACGTCGGGCCCGGCGTCGTCCTCAAACATGAGGGCCAGCGCCGACTCGCCGGGCCCGTATGCCTCCTCGTCCTCCACTTCCTCCGCTTCCTGCCCCCCCTCCGCCCCGTCTCCGGCTGCGACCACCGCCGGCGGCGTGTCCCGCCGCGGCGGGAAGGGCGCCAGAGGCCGCTCGTCAGCGCCTCCGCCCCTTGCCGCCTCCGCCGCGTCCAGCCGTGCCCGCAAGTTGTCGGGCAGCCGGGCCCAGCTGGTGCCCGCATGGAGGTCCATGCTGTACGCCAGCCCCGCCGGACACGGCTCACCGGGTGCCACCTGGCGCCACTCCCGCCACTCCCACATCCACTCCTCCACTCCTTCCCCCTTGGCACGTCCCCCACTGGGCTCCACAACCCCGCCGCCCCCCGCTGGCGTTTGCGCCTTCGGCACACCCCTCCCCGCGTCCTGTCCCCCCGAAGAAACCGCCTCCGTCGACGTCTCCTTGGCCCCGTCCGTCCTCGGGGCGACAGCCGCGAGCGCCTGCGCTATCAGCTCGCCGGCGTCAGCCCCTTCCGGCGCGGCTCCCCCACTCCTCACGGCCGTCCGCCGGTACTCCTCCAGGGCCTGCGCGAGCAGCTCGCTGATGTCTCGCGGGCCAGCCACTGCCGCCTCCTGCGCCGCATCCTCCCCCGCTTGTACCCCCGTCCTAGTCCTCCCCACGGGGGCCGCGCCCTGCATCCCACCCGGCACCACTGGCTCCGGGCCCGTCGGCACCACGGGCGGGGCCTCGCGCGGCACGGCTGGGTCCGGCATCTGGACCGTCCGCGGTGGCGACCCCGCCGCGGGAATCTCCGGCTGAGGCTCTGCCAGGGGTGGCGCAGGTGCCCCCATACTCTTCGCCTCGCCCGGGGGCACACCATGTGCCTCCCCTTGCGACACCCCCTGCTGCTGGGCGCCCCGCCCCGGTCCAGGAGCCGGCACCGGTACCGGCACCAACATGGTGTGCTGAGGCACCGGCCGTGAGTGCTGCTGGGGCGGGGGGCGAGGGCATTCCACATGCAGGTGCGGACGGTGATGGTGTTGGTGACGGTGAGGGTGGACGGGGTGCCGTGGCACAGCCCCTTGCGACACCCCCTGTTGTTGGGCGCTCCGCCCCGGCCCAGGCAGGGGTACCGGCTCTAGCACCGGCATTGTGTGCTGAGGCCGCCGTGGGTGCTGCTGGGGTAGGGGATGTGGGTACTCCACATGCTGGTGTGGACGATGTTGGTGATGGTGATGGTGAAGGTGGACTGGGTGCTGTGGCCCAGCTCCTTGCGACACCCCCTGCTGCTGGGCGCCCCACCCCGGCTCAGGCACCGGAACCGGTTCCGGCTCCGGCATCGTGTGCTGAGGCGGCAGTGATTGCTGCTGGGGCAGGGAATGTGGGTACTCCACTTGCTGGTGCGGATGGTGATGGTGACGGTGATGGTGAAAGTGGACGAGGTGCTGTGGCACAGCCCCTTGCGACACCCCCTGCTGCTGGGCACTCCGCCCCGGCCCAGGCACCGGCACCGGTTCCGGCACCGGCACCGTGTGCTGAGGCGGTCTTGGGTGCTGCTGGGGCAGGGGATGCGGGTACTCCACATGCTGGTGCGGATGGTGATGATGATGGTGATGGTGTAGGTGGACAGGGTGCTGTGGCACAGCCGCCAGTTGGTGGTGAAGGTGAAGATGGACGGGGGGCTGTGGCACAGCTGCCGGGTGTACGTGTTGGTGTGGGAGGTGATGCTGCATCATGGGGAACCCGACGGGGTGATGAAGTAGGTGATGGAGATGAAGTTGGTGGTGGTGGTGAGTCCCAAAGGGCGGGATGGGCATGGGCCCGAGGCCAGGGGGCGGCGGCATCGGAAACGCACCCGGCGCCGCATACCCCGGCTGCCCCGCCGACCCCACTGGGGGCCGTCCGCGCTGCGCGTCCTCGACTGCCCGAGATCTTGTAGACATCGGAGTAGTCGGTTGAGCAGGTGCACCCCGAACGGCACCGTGCCCGCCGCGAACCGCGCCTCAACGTCGGGCGCGTTGTACGGGTGGGGATCGCGGGCCAACATCTGCCGCAAGCAGACGTCGACGAAGTGGTCCCACCCGTTGTCCCTGGCCGGACGGTCCGCGTCCACGCGCGCCTGGAACGTTGCGTACGTGTGCGGCCCGTGTCTGACGAGATCAGACACTGTGTCTACCAGGCGCCGGGCACGTCGCCGGAAGGCTGGCAACTCCGCGGGATTGGTGGGGACAGATAGCGACATTTAGCTAACGAAGGCTGTGTGAGCTAAGGACACGGGAGAACGGGTGGACTCCATGGCCCGTCCCGCTTGCCGTTGGCGTATGGTTGCACGACACTTCGCACGACACAGCTGCGCACCCCTCTTGCTCGCCCCTTCTCCCCTCCGTGTTCCTGTGCCCCCGACTGTGCTCGCTTGGTGTGCCCCTTGGCCCTTGGGTTGGGGGGGGGGGGGGGGCGACGCTGGCTCTGGTCCCTCCCCCACGGGGGGGCCGATGCATGCACTCCCCGTCAGGGTGTAACTCTGTTGTACGGGCCGTCCATTTGTACCCGCTCCGTACAAATGGACCTGCGTCGTATCCAGGTACGTCGGCCCTTCCCCACACCGGGGTCGGGTACACTGTGGGTCTCTGGGGAGTCCTTGCGGGTTAGGCACGTCTCTTGCTTACCCCGATGGACGGTGTGCCCTACCCGCAGCCCCTCACAGGACACGAACCGCAGTACGTGCCGTGGGGAGTGCTCTTGGTCAGGCCCATTGGCCACCCCCCCAGGCCGGTGCCACCTCGGGCCGCTGGCCATCGGTCCCGGGCGTAACCCACCTTATTGCTCGCGCTCAGATGGGGCCGATACGGACACCCGGGGGGCCCCCAAACCCCAGAGGTCGGGTACCTCACCAGCGTTGTTCGCGGGCTCTTGTCACCCCGCCCCCCCCCCCGTTGGTCCCTGCATCCCTTCTTTCATCCCCAGGGGCGCTGACCCTGGCCCCTTGCTGTGCCCCCTGGCTCCCGCCATGTCCCGTCTGCCCCTGCTGCCTGTCCCTGCTCTGGCGTGTTGGTGTCCTTGGTTGCTCGCTTTGTGTTTTTTTTTTTTTTTTCCTCCCACTGTCTCCTCGCCGCCCTCGCCCTTTCTGCGGTTGGGCGTCGGAGAAGGGGGCGGGGGGGGGGGGGGGTTCTCGCTGTCCTCCCTTTTGCGCAAGCACGTCGGAAGCACGGCGCAGGCACGAGGCTCGGCACTTGTCCCTCCGCTGGGGGGGGGGGGTTGCCGTGTGGCCCCCGTCGTCACCCTACCCTTCCTGCGGTTGCACCCCCGGCGGTCCCCCCGTGGGGGCTTGCACGGCGGGTGCCCCCCTTGGGCACGGTCGTCTCGCCCCTCTGTCTCTCCACCCCGCCGCGGCGTCCCCGGGGGGGGGTCCGCCGCCCGCTACCGTCATCCCTCTTGTCCCCTCGCCATCTCCCCGTTGCCCTCGCCTCTGTCCTTGGTGGGTGCGGGAGGTGGGGGCGAGGGGGGGGGGGGTGCGCCCTCGTTGCCCTTCCTCCGGCGTAAGCACGTCGCAGGCACGGCACTGGCACGCGGCACGGCACTTGTCCTCCTGCTGGGGTGTGAGGCACGCCGCGTGGCCCTTGTCTTTGCCCTATCCACGCTGCGTGCTCTCCCCCGGTGCCCCCCCCCGCTGGAGAGGGGGGGCCGCTGCCCGCCCTTCCCTTCCCGCTACCCCCACCCTTGGGGGGGCGGAGGCTTGTGGGGGGGGGGGGGCCTTGTCGTTTTCCTGCCGTTGCCCTCGCGTCGTAGGCACGAGGCGTGGCTTTCGTCCCTCTGCAGGGGGGGGGGGGGTTAGCCTCGCGGCTCCCTCCGTCGCCCCTTCTATCCTACGCCCGCACCCCCGGTGGTCCCCCCGCCGGGGCTTGCACGGAGCGCGCCCCCTACGGGCACGGTCGTGTGGCTCGTCTCGCACTCTCCTTCCTCTGCCTCCCCACCCTGCCGCGTTGTCCTCGGGGGGGGGGGGGGGCGCTTTTCGCCCCCTCCCTTCCCGTATTCGCCCTCGGGGGGGTGGTGGTGGTGGGGGGGGGTGGGGCGCCCTTTTCGCCTCCCCTCTGTTGCACGCACGTCGCAGGCATGTCATAGGCACAGCACAACCACGGGGCGAGGCACTTGGCTGCCGCGGGGGGGGGGGGGGTTTCCCTTTGGGCCTTCCCGCCCTGCTCCATGGTAAAGGCCCCGCACTCTAGGATCACCAGCCGCTGTTGCCCCCTCGGCGGTAGTCGCCACGTCTCCGCATGGTGCTCAGTGTCCCGTGCCTGCTCCCTCCTGTGCCCATACTTACTGGAGGAAGTACGTACCCGGGTGGATTCGGAAGATGATGAAGTGCGGGCAGCGGGGAGGACTTACCGTACGCCTCGAAGGCTTCTTGCGCCATCCGCTGCCCTGGACGAGGGGAGGGCCCCTGTTTCGGCACCCAACAGCCCGGGGGGGGCCGACCTCCCATCCTCTCCCTGGTGCCTGTGTATCCACTTCCGAGCGTCCTGATACCAGTGCCGTGGTATCAGTCCGCTGGAAGTGGCGGCTACAAAGCGGCCGGGCGCTCTCGTCCCCCGGGCCTCTGCCACCCCCGAGCGCGATGGAGGCCCCTGAGGTCCTATGGCAGAGACGCGGGGAGGCGGATGGGGGATTCCCCTGGCCACCTAGTTAATCAGTACAGTTCAATTTACGCCGCAGGGGGCCCACCGGTTGGCGCCGCTGGTGCCCGTCCCCTCTGCGTCACACGCTCTGCAACAGGCGCAGGGGGTCCAGTGGATGGCGCCACTGGCGCGCGTCCCCTCTGCGCCACTGGTGGGGTCACTGCACGGGAGGCCCTACGGATGGCGCCGCAGGTGCCCGTCCCCCCGTGTCGCTTCCTGCTTCCTGTCCTAGGCGTGACGGACATGACATGACGCATGGATGAGGTCAGAGTCGGTTGCAGGACGCGCACGGCGCACGGCACGACGTTTGGCAACTATCCCCTACCCTGCCCCCGCTGCTCCCTCCCTCGCCCCCTGTGCTCGCCTAACGCTGCGCTTGCCCCTGTCTCCCTCGTCGCCCCCTCTCTCTGCTCTGGCCAGCCCTTTGTGCCCCTGTCTCCTTGTCCTCGTCTTCGCTGTACCCTCCCCGCCACACACCTCTCCCTTTCCCTCTCCCCCTTGCCTCCCCCTGGCGCCCCGGCCCCTAGGCTTGTGGCTCGCTGGTCGCTCCGCACTCCCCTGCGGCCTTCATCACTCTTCGCCCGCCTTGCCTCCCCCTCCCTCTCCTGCCCTGTGTCCCCTCTACCTCTTGCTGGCCACCGTGTAGGCAAGTCGCACGCACGCACCTGGCCCTCGTTGTATGTCTCTACGCTGCACTCCGCTATGTCCGGTGCCCCCGCGTACTGCGGGCGGCTCGCTCGGCAGTGGGGCACCTTTGTGCTTCTGCCCCACGCCCACCCCTTCATGCCGCCGTGGCACGCCCTCGTCCCTGCCCTGCCTTCTCTGCCCCTCCGCCCTCCGGTCAGCGCGAGCACATTGCGGAGCAATTCGCGTGGCAGCGCCCTCCCTTTGCCTCCTCTCTCTGTCCTGGCCCCTTGGCCCTGTCCTGCCCCCTGTCTGCTCACACTCCCTCGCCCCCACATGCCCCCCTTCCGAGGTCCCTTGGTCCCTGGCCCTCAGTGTCCCTGCCCTCGTCTTCCCTTTACCCTCCCGGCATGCATTTCGCGGAGCAACACGCGAGGCACCCCTCACTCCCCCTTCACCTTGCCGCTCCCTGGTTCTCTGGTTCTGTCTGCACCGCAGCCCGCGGCCCTCTCCTCCCGCCCTACCTCCCCCTCCCTCCCCTGCCCTTGCCCCTCTCTATTCTTACCTGTTGTCCCCTCGCTGGACACTTTGTTGGCATGTCGCACGCATGTCGCAGGTTCGCTTCCGGCCCCTCCCTTCCTGCCCCGCCCTTTCCCCCCTCATCTCCACGCAGTTTACTTCGCAGGACACTGCGTAGGCAAGTTGCATGCACGTCGCACGCACGCACCTGGCCCTCGTCGTGTGACTCTACGCGGGGCGGACCTCTTCGCTGCAACGCGCCGCGGCGCCCCGCCTTGTCCATTGCCACTGCGCATTGCGGGCGGCTCGCTCGGCGGTGGGGCACTTTTGAACGGAACGGTGACGTGCTTGCTTGTTGTTGTCGTTGCTTGTTAGCTAGATTTAAGGGGAGAGGGGTGTAGTAATATATATATATATATATATATATATATATATATATATATATATATTACTACACCCCTCTCCCATTAAATCTAGCTAACAAGCAACGACAACAACAAGCAAGCACGTCACCATTCCGTTTTGGCCATTGCCCCTTCCCAACACCTCGGGCCTGACTCTACTTTAGCCATCCTAGAGCCTAGGTGGTGCCCTTGCCAAATCCAAGTTTTGAGCCAGAAACTCACCGGTGGCGGCCCGGGGCGGTGGCGCCAAGTCGGGAGGTGCCCTCCCAAATCTGCGCAGTTTTGGGCCAAAAACAGCTTTTTTTCGCCCAAAACGGCCATAGTAAGGGTTCAAAACAGCCAAACGAAGGCAAACCGCTGCTACACTCCACGTGCGGCTTGACCTTCTCGTGACCAAGGGACCTTTGGTGCCTTCTAACTCCATGATATGTCCGACAAACCGCCCAAAAAGGCGCCAAAAAGCCCCAAAAACTGCGCAATGTGCACCAGCACCCCAAAACCAAGAACGGGCCGTATCTTGGGCTACGTGGCTCAAAAACGAATTCCGAGGGCACCTAGTCCACCCGCAACCCCCCACTTTTTGTGGTTCCCAAGCCTTAGAATTGCCCGATGAGACACGTAAACCCCCGTACCAGTGGTCACTTGGTGCAGCCGGAGGGCCGGCCAGCCCACGCACACTGGGGGCCAACGGTGCGTCAACCAGGGTCCCCAAGGCGAAAAAAATGACTTTTTCCAAAGTTGTTCCCAGACCACTTGGGATGCTCAAACGAGTGCTTTTAGGCCGTTTTGAGCCCGTGGTGGAGCGTTTTGGGCCATGGAAAATCCCAAAATGCCTTGGAAATGGGCCGTTTTGGGACCAACAATGGGTCAAAAATGGGTCAAAAACGCGTTTTTCCAAAAATGATCCCGGACCATTCGAGATGCTCAAACAAGTGGTTTTAGCCCATTTTGAGCCCGTGGCGGAGGATTTTGGCTCATGCAAAATCCCAAAATGCCTTGGAAATGGGCCGTTTTGGGACCAAAAATGGGTCAAAAATGGGTCAAAAAGGCGTTTTTCCAAAAGTGATCCCGGACCATTTGGGATGCTCAAACAAGTGCTTTTAGCCCATTTTGAGCCCGTTTTGACCGAGTTTAGCCCCTTCCACCACATGTATGCACCACTTTGTGCCCTTCGCACGTACCTTGGAGCCGTGTGGTGGAGCCACCTAGAGTTGGGAGAGGGGTGTAGATTGGAGTATATATATATATATATATATATATATATATTACTACACCCCTCTCCCCTTAAATCTAGCTAACAAGCAACAAGCAACAACAAGCAAGCAACAAGCACTTCTCCTCACCGTTTTGGCCATTGCTCCGCCTCATCGCTCCGGGCTCTACTCTACTCTAGCCATGTTGGAGCCTAGGTGGTGGCCTTGCCAAATCCAAGTTTTGAGCCAAAAACTCACCGGTGGCGGCCCGGGGCGGGGGCGCCAAGTCGGGAGGTGCCCTCCCAAATCTGCGCGGTTTTGGGCCAAAAAGAGCCATTTTTCGCCCAAAACAGCCCCAAAACCCGGGCGAAACGCCCAAACGAAGGGATACGGTGAGTACACTGCACGTGTGGCTTGACTTCACCGTGTCAAAGAGCTCTCTAGTGCCCTTCAACTCCATGATATGTCCGAGAAACGGCCCAAAAATGCGCCAAAAAGCCCCAAAATCTGCGCAATGTGCACCAACCCCCCGAAACCAAGCAGGGGCCGTATCTTGGGCTCTGTGGCTCAAAATCCGATTCCGAGGGCACCTAGTCCACCCGCAATCCCCCACTTTTTGTGGTTTCCAAGCCTCAGAATCGCCCAACGATCCACGTAGACCCCCGTACCAGTGGTCACTTGGTGCAGCCGGAGGGCTGGCCAGCCCACGCACAGTGGGAGCCAAAGGTGGGTCCACAAGGGTCCCCGGGGCGAAAAAAATGATTTTTTCCAAAGTTGTTCCTAGACCACTTAGGATGCTCAAACAAGTGTTTTTAGGCCGTTTTGAGCCCGTGGTGGCGCGTTTTGGGCCATGGAAAATCCCAAAATACCTTGAAAATGGGCCGTTTTGGGACCAACAATGCGTCAAAAATGGGTGAAAAACGCATTTTTCCAAAAGTGATCGTGGACCATTTATGATGCTCAAACAAGTGGTTTTAGCCCATTTTGAGCCCGTGGCGACAGGTTTGGGCTCATGGAAAATCCCAAAATTCCTTGAAAATGGGCCATTTTTGGACCAAAAATGGGTCAAAAATGGGTCAAAAACGCGTTTTTCCAAAAGTGATCCCAGACCATTTGGGATGCTCAAACAAGTGTTTTTAGCCCGTTTTGAGCCCGTTTTGACCGAGTTTAGCCCCTTCCACCACATGTATGCACCACTTTGTGCCCTTCGCACGTACCTTAGAGCCGTGTGGTGGAGCCACCTAGAGTTGGGAGAGGGGTGTAGATTAGAGGATATATATATATATATATATATATATATATATATATATATATATCTATATATATATATATATGTATGTATGTATATATATATATATATATATATATATATGTATATATATATATATATATGTATATATATATATGTGTGTATATATATATATATGTGTATATATATATATATATATATATATATATATATAGATATATATATATATGTAGATATATATATATATATAGACATATATATATATATATATATATATATATATATATATATATATATATATATATATATATATATATATATATATATATATATATATATATATATATATATATATATATATATATATATATATTTATATATATATATATATATATAGTACATACATATACATATATATATATATATATATAGTACATACATATATATATATATATATATATAGTCATAGTCATAGTCATAACCACTTATCATGCCGTCTACTGGAGTTACGGGGCATCTCGCGCCGACAGGTAGTTCCTGCCTCGCTCGATTCCCGTGGGTCCCAGGGCTGCCTGAGGTGGCCCACAACATGACGGAGGACCCAAAGGACCGGGGATACCGGTCAACCAGGCTTTGGGGGCAGTGGCGACTGCAAAGCGTTAGCATTAGCAACGGCGACGGACGCTGGCCCGTTTGTTCGCGGGGGGTAAGGGGGCAAGGCACAGCAATGCAGCAGCATCGCAACGAGCAGAAAGCAAAGGCTTCTCCGTCCGGCGCAAAGCGGGAACCAAGGCACAAAGCAGCACGCATGCGGCGAAGCAAGAGCGGACTCTCCGTTGTTCGCGTACCCCCGCCACCGTGGAGACGTCCAGTACCCGTGACCCCACGTAATCCACTGTCAGTTCCGTACTCGTAAATACCCACCACCCCTGAGTCCTCATATCCCACTGCCAGCACGCAATAACCTCTTTATGCACAGCCAGGATTTTTGGGAGGCTCCAGCCTAGCCTGGCCCTCAGCCTTCATCGCCCCCGTGTCCCCACAATGTACGCCGCCGACCCACCGCATCAGTCCCCTAGTATAGTATAGAAACACGGTATCAACTCCACGTCCCCGTGGCCGTGAGCAGTACCCACACCCCAGATATATATACTGTGCCGGCACTCCTTGTCAGGGGCCAGAACCCAATCAGCTTCGAGGCATCCTCTTGCCTACGTATAATATAACCTGAGGGTCTACAGGGGGGGACGCTGGCCGCTACGCGACGGGAGTGGCGCAACCCATGAATATCGTTGGCTGGGATTCGGGCTGGTGGGTGCCGTAGCTTGATTATCGACCCTCTGTAGGGGTACCCACCAGAGGCTCGCCCCGGGCTGTGGTAACCAGGTGCACCTCATCTGGCCCACATACTTTGCCCCGGCGCCTACCCTTGACCCTTACCTGCACTGATTGGCCAGCTCCCGTGGTTGCGCCTCTTCCGCCACAGCAGCGGCCCGGCCGCCGGTTCGGCCCCCACCGACGACGTGGCGAGGCTACTTATAGCATTGGCCCGCGCGTCACCCCCCGGACCACTCAACGTGCTGCTCCTCCTCTCTCCCCGCCTCTAGCCGACCGGACCGGCGCCCCCCAGGGGTAAGTCGTTACAAATGGTGAGGCGACCGCATACTCTTCGCTACGACGCCGCGCAGTACCGCTGTTGCTACGCCGATGCCACCTGCGAGCCGCCACGACACGCACCACCGCAACCGCAAGGCCATGGTCAGAGGTTAGACTATGTACATGCCCGCAGGCACGGTCCCTCTAGTTTGTTAACGGGGCCATGGGATGCCCCTACGCGCCCCCTGAGTTGTTAGAGGGGTCAAGGGGACACCCCAGTACCGCCATGCATCCCCGCACCTCCCCCATTGGACGGTTCCCCAGTACCGCCGCGTACCCCCACCGTACGGACCCCAGTACCGCCGCGTATACCCCCGAGACGCCAGTACACCGTCACCTTGAACTCCGCGTGCCCCTCGTGAGTGCTCCTCCCAGGCTGCCACGCCGTCTCAAGTACGCCCGCCATACAGTCCACCTGACGACCTCGCCGTCACATCCCTCTATGCACACATCACCACTTCGTCGCCGCTCCCGGGCCCTGCAGGCTGTCCCCGCAACCCCGTGTAACACTCACAGGGGGCGCCGCAACGCGTGCACCGTAGCGCCGGCAACGATGTCTTCCCCCCCAGACAACCCCTTGCACCCCCGGTGTATCCCGAGCAACCACTCCCAATACTGCCGTAGCCAGGCCGCCAGTAGAGACCCCGGTGCCATGGGAATACCCTACAGGGGTTTGGGCCTTATTACCCTGGTCGGGACGACCCATGACACCTCACTGTTTTATGCGGCGACCCGGGGCACGCGGGTGTAGCATCGCTGTCCGACCCTCATGCACGGGGGCAGTACGGCTCACCATCCGGCCGGCACGACCTGTCACATCGCGTTGGCCGTCATACGCCGCCTGCCAGTACCGCACAATCAGGCCATGAGGGCACTGCTTCTCAGGCGGTCCCCCCTCCGCTGCGTCCAGCGTAGGGACGGTAGCAGGTGCACCCACAATTCCTAACCCCATCAATATGCATCACCCCCGGCCCCCACCACGCCGTCACCATTTCCTCCGTGATGCCACAACCAGAGTATCCGCGAGTCGCCCTCCAGAGCCGCCCACCGTAGCAGCAGGGGCAGGGCTGCCGACGGCGCATCGGGGCATCTCACCCCTTCCACTCGGACGCTCTTCAGGTCACTCTAGATTGTCTTCCAGGCACTTGAGGAAATCTTTCCAGAGTGCCGCAGTGCCCACCTCGCCTTAGGCCACCCCCTATCGGCACGCTCCTTACATGTCCCGCATAGTGGGACGGAGGCACATTGATGAACCCAAACTGACGCTGTCTCTCCGCACCCGTGGCATCGCTGCGGAAGCACGGACCGCGACGGAACGCAGCTACTATCACAACACTGCGACCACAGGTCCTGCCATACATTGCAGCACGCGTCCTGGAGTCCGAGCAAAGCACCCGCCAGCGTGCGTGCTCTGGCACAACTGAGTAGGCTGCGCCTCGCTTCCTCCAACGTGGACACCGGGCGGAGTATCGGTCGCCCGTCGGGCATCACCGGCAGGCCCGCAATCAGCCGGGGCCACCGCGCAACTTTGGGGCTGTGTGTGCCATGCGCCAGGAGCTCCCAACCGTAGTCCCGTAAGACCTCCCCGATGACATCAACCCCGTCTTGCCCCGGGCCCCCGGCGCATGCTAGAACCAAGCGTTGTCCTCCCGCACGAGCCTCAATGACCGCCGCGAGGCCCAGGGTGTCAAGGGTGTGACAGGCATCGGCAGCCGGGTGGTCGTCCCCCTCTGGCACAGAGAACATGGCCTCCGTGACGTGGCCTCTCGCGTTGTCGCCCTGTACTCGTGCCAGCTGCTTGGAGCCCACTAACACTACCATGGACCGCCGCTCCGTGACCGCTGGTATGCCTCGTCGCAGCTGCCGGTCATACAGCCACAACGTACCCACGTCAAGTACGACAGCCACCGCCATGATTGGGAGACTGCACCGAGGTTGCTGAAGGACAGGCAGCACCTCGCGAGGCCAGCCCATGACGTTCCCCACAGCTGGATGGTTGGCGTACACCTGGAGCCAGGGATCACTGTGGCCGTCAGGGCTTCTCACCATGGTACCACGCACCAGGGCCCACGATTGCGCCGACACCACGCGGGACCACTCCCTGAATGCCGTGATGTCCCGTGCCACCAAGGAACCGATCCACTGGTTGAAGGCCTGCGCCACCGCCGCCATCCAGTAAGGGAACAAGGACATGGCCTCTTCGTGCGCGATGCACGACCGTGGCACCAGCAGTGCGTGCAGCGGTGCCCTCAGAAAGGTTGCCCGCAGGTCGCCGGGGAGGCCGGCAAACGGGTTCCACGGCGGACGCTGCAGGATCCTCCCTGCCGGCGGGCAGAAGGGTGTGTCACCGCGCAGGAACGCGTATACCGCCCTCCTTCGATCTTGCATCGGCAGCTGCATGATCTGGGTGAGCCGATGGTTCCTGCGGGCATACACATCTTCCCCAATCTGGACCATGTCCTCCACAAAGAGCCTGGCTTTGGCAGGGCCCCGGGACGACGCCGCTCGCACCGCAGCGAACAGCCGCTTCAGGTCCCCGGGGACGACACCCGCCATCAGGGATTCAGTCCACCTGCAGCCGTGCTCCCTCCACGCCACGAACTCCACCGCCCTGTCTGTCAGGGGTAGCTCCGCCGTGAACTCCTCCACACGCCTGCACAGGAGCCCTGCCACCTCCTCGTCCCGCGCACACAGCAGGCGGATGTGGCCAATGTCCTCCTCCGGCCCCCCACAGAAGATACAGGGGTGGGCCGGTATTGCCATACGCGTGAGCTTCTGTCTCCACCGTCGCATGACCTGCATTGTGGACAAGCGACCGTCACGTGCCCGCGGCATATTTCTTTGCGTTGGGCCGTGGTGTATAGCTCCCAGGGGCACCGCCTCGCAGGCGCCAGCCAGTGGCGTGTGCGCCCTGGTGCATGCCGCTAGCGAACGCCACTCCATCTCCCGGACTTGCTGAAGGGCTTGCATGGATGGCACACGCGGCTTGAGCTCTCCATTATCCCCCGGCACCAAGAGGATGGCGTGCTCCTTTGGTAGCACGAGATGGACAGGCGGGGCCATTGCACGGGCCGCGGCAGAGTCCGGCGCCTCGAGCGGGACCGCCGCCAAGTGCGAGCTCTGCCTCACCACCCAGTGGTGCGGCCCCCCAACTCGGCGTGGCAGCCGCCGCAGCCCCTCCACTATCCAGCTCAGTGCATGCTGGTTGACCAGATGTGATGTCGGCCCCTTGATGCCACGGTACAGGGCCTCCTGCGCCCTGCGGAGATGCGCTCCTATGATGGACGCATCCACCACGTGCACCGTGCACGCTGACGGGGGCGTGTGCAACAGGTATGCCGCCGCGCCGATGATCTCTGCCTCCGGGACCGTGCCGTAGATGGCACCCGTCCACGTGGGGATTCCGTGGCTGGCCACCGCCACGTTTGTGGCGTCGTCTCCCTGGGGCGACGCGTCAGACGATGTGACTTTAGTCGCCACCGGCACCCAGCAGTACCGGTAGGGTTCCAGCCACGCCACGTCGGAGTGGGGGCTCTGCACCACCCTTCCAAGGGACGCCGCACTGGAGGCCGTGAGCTCCGGGGACCGGACTACCTTCGGCCGATACACCGCATGTGGTCTCTAGGCCAGGTCACATCCATAGACTGACTTGATGGCGTCCAGGGCGGTGGTATACTCCGCCCCCCAAAACCGTTGCGGAGCAGGAGGGCTTGTACACCACCACAGATCCCTGTTCCACCGCGCCGCCATCACGCAACGACGTGACGGCGACGTGCGGATGGTGCGGCACGTTGGACATCCGAACCACGTCCGGGACCGAGTACTCATCCGGATCCGGGATTGGGCCTGCCGGCAGCAGAAGAACAATTGCCCACTCGCTGCACCCGTGCACCGCCGCGCATGCCCTGGAAAACGCTGGCCGCCCGTGCACAACCCACAGTGGTGACGGGTTTATGCCGCCCCCGGCGTGTGGAGTGAGTACGGGGACGGACGCCGGATCGTCTCGTGCGGGTAACCCTGAAAGACGTCCCCCAACAGAAACAGGAGGGCGGCTAGCGGGACGAACGGCATGGATAGCCCCGGGTTGGCCGGGTCCCATCCTTCCTCCCTGTACCCGCCCACCACAAACACGTCACCCGCAGTGGACTGTCTGTTGCGTTTGCTGGCCTTCTTTCGGCGCACCGCGCGAATTAGCCGGTGAGTCAACGGACTAGGCAGCTGCGGCCGGAAGACGTCGCGGAGCCCCGTGAACCACACGACGTCCAGCTGATGGGGCCCTACTCCTGCGTGCGGAAGGTGCAGGTGGTCCTCATGACACTCCTGGAGCTGGACAGCCCAGTGCCCAGGGGCAGGACAGGGGAGCCGCGCATGCAGGAGGTCATTTGCGGGATCAGTCAGGGACTGTACCGCCGCATCTGTGCGGGGCCCCGAGAGAACGCAGATGTCTCTACCCTTGAAGGAATAGGATTGGGACACCCACTTCCGCCCCGCCCACTGCACTTGCGGCAGATGGGCTTGTACACACGAGTACACTGACGATGGCATGAGAAGTCCTACGCGCAACGTCCCCATCGCTCTGAGTACCCTGTCCACCCACGTATTGCCAGCGTGCGTGGCGAATGACGCAGAGGGCACCATGAACTGCCCGCACACTCTGTACTGCACGTGCATGTCCCGGAGCATGGCCCGCAGCTCATCCCGGACTGTCGTCGACCTGTGGTGGGTGAGTTGAGCCATGGCCGCCGCGACGGAGTCGCGGCAGATAACCTGGACATCCGCCAACCGTAACCCATGACCCGACCGCACCGCTACGTTGGACAGGTCCTTGGGCAGCTTCTCGAATTGCAGGGCCGCAGCCTTGATGGCAGTATTCAGCTTGATCACCGCCTCCGCCGTGTCGAATAGGTAGGGCGCCGCGGACCGCACGATGCCTCCAACCACAGCCGCCATCACCTCATGAGGCACCGACGCCGGCCCCAACGTGTTTTTGCACCAGCCCAGCAGAGCTTCACACCGGAGTACATGTTTCTCCTTCAGGGTCGCCACCCCCCTGGGGTCGAGGCGCAGGCCCAAGTATGGTACCATGCCCTTGGCGCGTAAGCATACCCATGGGGCCGCCGTGTTCCCTGGGCTCAGGCACACCATGTTGGAATGGATGCGAGCAGTATTGGCATAGGCGCATTTGCCGACGTTGAGGGACATGCCCATGTCCGTGAGATATCGCGCAATCGCCGCTGCATACTCCAAGAATTGCGGCACGGAGTGCGCTATCAACAGGAGGTCATCACAGTACGCCTGTACCACGGGTGGCACCGCATGGCGAGCATCTCCCCGCGCCTTGCAGGCAAGGCTCCGCAAGACAGGTTCTAAGAGGAGGAGGTAGAGCACAACGCTCTCCGCACTGCCTTGCCGCAGGCCCCTATGGAGCCGAATGCTCGGTGTCGGGCCGTGCGCGGTGACGATGCGCACCAGAGACCCGCAGCTGAGGGTGTGGAAGAGCCTAATGAGCTCATCCGGGACTCCCATGTGGCGCAAAAGGAGCGCCAGCGCCCCGTGCGGCGCTGTGTCAAAAGCTTTTGACACATCGAAGGCCAGGACGTGGTTTTCCTCCTGCCCACGCTGCAGCCTGCGCTGGGCCACGAACACCGGGGCAGCCGCCGTGGAGCCCGGCATGGCCCCGAACTGCCAGTCCGCAGCCAGTCCCTTGCGTGCCAGGACAGCTGTGAACCTCCACATGAGGGGAGTTATGAGCATTCGCATGTCTTGCTGCCCCAGCGCTATCGGCCTGTACTCGTCCAGGTTGCCCGTGGCTGTGCCCTTGGGCATCAGCCAGATAATGGCCTCGTGCCAGGAATCCGGGACGTCCGCACCCCGCAGGATAGCCTTGTACGCGTGCACCAGGAGCCCCTACACCGGTTCACGCAGCTCTGCTATGAGGGCAGCCGTGACCCGGTTGGACCCCGGAGCTTTGTCCGCCGCCACGGCCTGCCTCACGGCGTCTTTAAGGTCCTGCAGGGTGTAGTCCTGCACCGACCTCCATTCCTCAGGCACCCCCCTGGGAATGTGGGCCCGGACCAGCCGCTCGAAGGCCGGCAGGTTCACTGGCCGCTTGGCGTACAGCGCCTTCTAGTACCTCTGGACCTCGCCAATGACGTCCGAGGCCTCCAAGAGCACCCTCTCCGACTCGCGGACGCGTACGGACCACAGGCCCAACGGGGCATAGTTCACCACGTTGATGGCCCCCCGTATCGCCGTCCATCGGAGCTGCAGATCCGGCACCTTGCCCCGCCAATAGTCCTTGATGGACCGGCGCCTGTTGCTCCTGAGGACACCCCGCAGCTCCTCCACGCGTGTCTCCAGCTGGCGGAGCTGTTGGTCCAATGCGGCACGCAGGTCCTCTACCGAGGCGGGGGATAGGTCGGGGTCCACCCGCCGGAGGTGCGGTAGCAAGGCAGTCGCTTCCTGGGAGTGGAGTCCGGCCGCCGCCGCGTCCCGTTGCCACAGCTCATGGGCGCGCCAGGCCACGGCCTGCTGATCCGAGAGGACCTGGGCCAGAGACGCCTCCGTCTCTGCCTGCCCGTACGGGTACTGCGGGTCCACGCCCGATGGCATGCGCACTCCCGTGACCCTGGACACGTCATCACGGAAGGCGTAGAGCAGGTCAAAGACCGCCTCAACCTCCGCCGTGCCCATGGTGGCAGTGTCCTGGTCCGACGAGAGCCACGCCTGCAGCCGCCGATCCCCGCAGGCCTTCTGCACTACTGCCGCCGCCGCCTCACGAACCCCCGGGGAGTCCGGGCGTATGGCATGCAGCTTGCCTTGGGCGTGCGAGTAGGCCATCCTGGTGACCCTCTCTTTGCCGGCCACCGACAGCGGGAGGTCCAGGACCACAAGGCCATGATCCGACCCAAGCGACGCTGGAGACCGCCCCGGCGCCAAGTGTGGGCGCTCACGCGCCGCCTAAGGGACCAGAGGCGAGTTCAGAAGGAAGGAGTCCAGTCGGTGCCCTGCCCTCGTGAGCCTCCTGTCCTCCTCCCGTTCCGGGCCTACCCTGCGGAAACCACACTGTTCCAACAAGGCTTGGAACCTCCTCGTGGTGGGGTGCCACGGGGACTCCAGCCACACGTTGAAGTCCCCTCCGGGGAGCACGGCCCTGGTGCCACCCGCGCTCTTGGCCGCCGCGTACATGGCCACGTCAGCCCAGAAGGACGCCTTAGAAGCCCAGGAGTCGCCGCCGCTGCCCGGGCCGTGGACGTTGATGACCGTGAGGGTGCCACCTGCGGTCACCACATCGAGGGCCATGGCCTTGCCCGGCACGATGTCCACGACGTCTCAAACTTCCTCCGCGGCGAACATGTCCGCCCGAAGGGCAATCAAGAGCCCGCCGCGCACCGCTGCCGCCGACGCCGCCTGGGCATCCACCCCTGGGTACGCATGATACCCGTGGTGACGCCACTGATTCTCCAAGTGCACCACACCTTGAGGGTCCTGCAGGCCGGTCTCCTGGAAGAGGCCCAGGATGGCACCCTCGGCCTTCATGACGCCCGCCGCCACCGCCTCACCGTCGAGCATACCTAGGGCCACTGGTACGCCGTCCCCCCGCATCGAACCCTGGACGTTCCAGGACACCGCCGCTCGGGTGTCGGAGGCGGGGCCCCTTCATGGCTGCACGTGCGGACCGGGGCCCCCCGTCGGATCCGGATCACTGGACGGAGGGGGGCCACCAGCATGTCTAGGGGGACCACCCGCACCCGGCGCGGGTGGCTGGCGAGGTGGCCCCTGTCCCCGTGGGCCTCCGCCCGAGGCGGCCGTTGTCTGCTGAGACCCGGCAGATGCGGCGGGCTCCCCCTCTGCCTGTCTGCCGGATCTACTTGCCGCCGTACTCCCCGTAGAAGTCACCGCCCCACGCCGTGCTGCAGACCCAATCGCTCCACATCGCGCTGCCGACGGCGACACCCCGCGCTCCGCCGCGGGGCGGGCACCCGTGGGCATTACGAGCCCCCCGGACCTCGCCTGGGCCGACGCGAAAGGCCCCGCCTAGCCCCCCGGCATAACGCCAGCCAGCATGGCCAGCGCCTGGTCCCGTTGCGCCGGATCAGCCGCATGGTCCCGCTGGGTGTGGTCCAACAGGTCCTTGGGGTGGAGGTGGGTGGGCCGGCAGTGCTTGCCAGCTCTCCATGTGCAGTGACCAGCCCCATCCAGCCGAGACCAAGGGCAGACGTTGATCGTCTTCGACCCACGCTGCTCCGTGGCCAAGTCACCGCCGAAGTGCTGCAGCACGTACCGAATGTTGGCATAGGCGCCATACTGAGGCGGGGGGCTCCTCTTGGGCGGCGGCTTGGGCGCTGCTTTCGGGGCCGGCCTCGCCGCCGCGGCCGGGGATGCCGCAGGCCGTACCGGTGGCATGCTTGGTGGCTGCGGCAGGTGCAGCATTCCCCCAACGGGAAGCTGCTCCTCCACCCAGCGGCGCCACGCGTCAGAGCTTCTCCCGGTCGCCCTCGACTTTCCACCTGGACGTGGAGAACGCCCGGAGCCACGGCCCCATGTTCTCCGCCATGACCAAGCGGAGGGCAACTCCTCCGCTTTGCCGGCGGAAGCGTGTCGCGGCCACGCCTGCCACGGTCCCTTGGAGGTACAGCGGCTCGCCCCCTTGCCACTCAGTGCACTAAGGTGCAGGGCCTCCAGGTCGGCGGGGCGGACCGTGAGCACCGTGCCCTCTCCGCGATCGTACAGGCGCAGTGCCGAGGAGTGGGGCTCCAATGCCGCCACAACCCAGCACCACGCCCGCGACACGCTATGCAGCAGTGCCAGCGAGGCTGCCGGCCTGTTGCTCGAGGACTGCGCTGAGGGGCCCTGGGGAGGGCCGCTGCGTGACCCTGCAGCGCCCTGCACATGACAGCTGCATGCTCAACGTGCCACATGTTGCTCGGGGCTATGGGCCAGACGTCCTGCCCCTGGATCGCCGGCGGTCGCGTGACCTCCACGAAGACCGCCGGCGCCGGCGGGATGTCCTCGGCCATGCACCTGTGTGCCCTTCGCACCGGCCCCACCTCCCTGAGGCACTCCCGGAACACCCTGTAGCAGGCTCGGCCCCTGGACTGCTGCCTCCTGAGCCGGCACGCGGTGACGACAACCCACTCTAGTCCTCCTGTTTCCACCCGAACACCGGCCCAATACTCCGCTCCTTCCAACACCACCAGCCGCCCCATATCCGCCACGCCCACCGTATGGGTGGGAGGCACGCTCTCCACCCGCAGCCACCGCTTGGCGCTTTCTTCCCACGGCTGGGGGGCATGCATCCGCTGCTGCTGCATCGCGTCCTGCACGAGGTGCAGGGACACCGTCATCAGCATGGACATCCCCCCGTCCGCTGCCGCCGCCATACACAGCAAGGCATGTTGCATGCGCGCCCCGGGCAACCCCACGCTGTGCTGGACGTCCGCCACGTCCAAGGGTGTGCGGGGCGCCGGCAGGGCATCGAGCACCGCTGCAGGCAGCTCCTCCAGGGACGGCAGACGCACGATGGGCCCCATGTCCCTGTTGAGGACCACCTCCGCCACCCACCGCCCGTCCAGCGCGGACAGGAGGTTGCCCGGTCTTGCCACCCGAAGAAGGGTGCCGACGGTGGACATGAGGGCGCAAACGCCACAATCCTTGTTGTTGCCGGCGGGCTGCTGCACCTGTGCCGCCCTGGCCGTCGCCAGCAGATGCTCCGCGCCCGGCCACCCCGCCCTTTGACCCGTGGGCGCCATGCGCATCGTCCGGACTGCCATGTCCCATGTGTGTGGCCACTGGGGCTGGGCTCTAGACACCGCAGGCTGGCCTAGCGGGTCCACCGTCAACTGCGTGGCAGGGGCCAAGAGGTGGTGAGACGTCCAGTGCCGCATGCTCGGCGTCTCCGACCGGTCGAGGTACACTACCTCTGAGCCCCCGAGCTCGACGTACCTCGCAATGAGGAGGGCAGCCGGGGTTTGGTCGTGCCGCTGGCCCTCCCACCCCTCCCTCGGGAGCATCATGGCGTGGGGGGCGAGGCACTGCACCACGTCGGCTGCCAGCGCGACCACGTCGTCGCTGAGCTCCACCCCATGGTCCGCGGCCACCGGGAAGTGGTGCCTAGGCTTGGAGTACAGGTGCTCCAGGGCGCCCCGCAACTCAGCTGGCGGGGGAGAGGCGTTTCCGCAGTCCCGCAGCCAGGGGAGTGTGCCCGGGAGATGCCGCCGTGCTCCTCTTGGCCACACAGCAGCCCTAAGGACCGGCAGGTCGCGCCAGACAGCCCCAGGGATCGGATCGCGCCAGGGATGTGGCCTGTAGGCTCCCCATTGGAGTTGCCACCACCACATGCGTGGTCAGGGGCTCTGCCGCGAGCTGCAACGCCGTCCCCCCGTGGGTCTCGATCACCGTGCCCCGTGGGGCAGTGAAGACGTGGCCACCGGTCCCACGGAACGCCACCCATCCCCACAAGACCGCCACTGTCTCCCAGCTGGGGTGGCTGGTTCTCCTCGGCAGGACCACTACCGGCGGGCACGGGCTGTTGGTGGCCCACACGCGCCATTCCACTCCCTCCAGACGCTCGTGACCAGGGGGCCGGAACACCCGGGGCCATGCGTCTGGGAGCCGGCGATGGACGGCGGTCCACACATCTGCCCCGTCAGCCCGCGTGAACTGGAGTCCTTCCAGGATGTCCCTGTCCACAGGGCTGGGGAGGCGGGCAGTGCGAACCTCCAGCCCCCGGCCCAGGCGAAACCCTGGCCCCTCTCGGTCTCCCAGGAGCAAGACCTCCGGGTCCGTGGCCGCAAGGCGAGCCGCCACCGTGGGGAGGTGCAGGGAGACAGTCCACGGCTGGACTGAGACGGGCTCGCGCGGGAGGTCAGGGCAGGCCGCCACAGCACTGCCATCCCTCGCCCAGCTGAGCGCTCTATCCCACCACTGCGCCCACGCACCCGGGGCTGCCGGCAATGACCAGGACAGGTACGTCATGACCGCCTTAGCCTGCCACTCGCGAGGGTCCATGCTGGCAGGATGTGTGTGCCACGTGCACACCCACCCCAGGTTGGCCTCCTGGACGGTGACCATGTCCCTCCACGGGACCACCGGGAGCGGAGTGAGCAGGGCCGCCATGCCACATGGCAACGCCACCGCCCACTCGGTCAGGCCCCCACTCTCCACCGCATACCCCACCGCTGGGAGTCCTCCTCCTTGCGCCTTTACCACCACTTCCTGCAGCAACGTTCCATCGCCCCGGCCTTGGCCCTGGCTGCGGTCCAGGCTGAGGGCCCCCACACGGGCCATGGCTTGGAGGATCAGGAGCAATTCCTGGGGTACTCCCCGCGGCACCGGCGGCTGGGGATGGGCGAACCGGCAGGCATCTGCCCGCATCCACCACCCCTTGGCCCAGTGCCTGCAGGTTTCCACCTCCCCCGTCTTCGGCCCAGCCTTGTCCGCCACTCCCAGCCCCCGTGGGCCCACCTCACGCTGCGCTTCCCGCGTCCCCATGAACTCCGGCTCCTCGTCCCGCTCCATGGCGACCTGCGCCTCTTCACTCCTCCTGCGTTGGTCCTCCTCCTCCAGTGCCTCCGTCGTCGGCGGCGGGCTCGCTGCAGCCGTGAACCTCGTCCGGGCCGCCGCCACAATGGCTTGCACATCCACCTCCTCCCCGGCCACCTCCGGCTGACCCTACTGCTGCTCCTCCCCCGTGGGCTGCTCATGCCCCACCTCGTCACCGTCGCGGCCTGCCTCCTCATCACTCCCCACCGGGACCGCGTGTTCGGACCCCTGGGGGGCGGCGCTCTCGTCGAGGCGCGTGCCCACCACCACCAGCAGCTTGAGGTCACCGCCGCGGCTCTCAAGGCGGTAGCTGCTGGAGGTGGGGACGAGGACCACCCCATCCCCGGTCAGCAGCAGGCGGTCCGCGCCGAACACGACCTCTTCCCCCTCGGGGTGCACCGCCACCAGGAGCGCATGGGATCCCAGCGCCTGGGGCGTGAGGGGCCGCAGGGCCTGCTCGCGACGCCAAGCGTCAGCCCCAGCTCGCCACACGGCCACGTACAAGCCCTCGTCCCGCCGCACGTCCTCCAGCCCTGCCTCGTCCAGCAGGCGCCCCACGGACAGGCGCACCGACAGGGGGAGGCCTTCCTGGGGCTCGGCCGCCCGGACATAACCGCGGTGGTGACCCGGGACCGCCGCGTCCCCCAGCTGGACACAGCGGACCTGGCCGTCGTCCGGGGACGCGGCCACAAGGGCCCTCTCCCGGGCGACCTGCCCTGGGCGCTGGAGCTCGTAGCGCTCCAGGGCGCTCGCCAGCATCCCTGCCTCCCGCCGCCCCGTTCCCATGAGGCGGTGCCTGTGGGCACCCTCGGCCGCATGGTACCTGCAGTGCCGCTGCTCACAGCTCCCCAGGGGAGGGGGCGGCACCGCAGTGGGCATGGGCCGTAGCGGCGCGTGGGCCGGGTCCACGTCCATGCCGGCGTAGACGTCGTGCCCGGCGTCGTCCTCATACATGAGGGCCAGCGCCGACTCACCGGGCCCGTACGCCTCTTCGTCCTCCACTTCCTCCGCCTCCTGCTCTTCCTCCGCCCCTTCCCTAGCCGCAACCATCGCCGGCGGCGTGTCCGGCCGCGGCGGGAATGGCCAGAGGCCGCTCGTCAGCGCCTCCGCCCCTTGCCGCCTCCGCCGCGTCCAGCCGTGCTCGCACGTTGTCGGGCAGCCGGGCCCAGCTGGTGCCCGCATGGAGGTCCATGCTGTACGCCAGCCCCGCCGGACACGGCTCACCGGGCGCCACCTGGCGCCACTCCCGCCACTCCCACATCCAGTCCTCCACGCCTTCCCCCTTGGCACGCCTCCCACTGGGCTCCACGACCCCACCGCCCTCCGCCGGTGCGTGCGCCTCCGGCACACCTCGCCCCGCGTCCTGTCCCCCCGAAGCAACCACCTCCGACGGCTTCTCCTTGGCCCCTTCCGCCCTCGGGGCGACAGCCGCGAGCGCCTGCGCGATCAGCTCGCCGGCGTCAGCCCCCCTCCCTGGCCCTTCCGGCGCGGCTCCACCGCCCCCCGCGGCTGTCCGCCGGTACGCCTCCAGGGCCTGCGCGAGCAGCTCGCTGATGTCTCGCGGGCCGGCCGCTGCCGCCTCCTGCGCCGCGTCCCCCACCTGTTCCCCCGCCGTAGGCCTCCCCATGGGGGCTGCGCCCTGCATCCCATGTGTCGAGGTGGACCAACACCCGGCACCACCGGCTCAGGCCCCGTTGGCACCACGGGCGGGGCCCCGTGCGGCACGGCTGGATCCGGCATCGGGACCGTCCGCGGTGGAGACCCCGCCGCGGTATGCCCCGGCTGGGGCACCGCCAGGGGTGGCGCAGCCGCAGGCGCCCCCATCCTCCCCGCCTCGCCCGGGGGCACGCCGGGTGCCTCCCCTTGCGACACCCCCAGCTGCTGGGCGCCCCGCCCCGGCGCAGGCACCGGTACCGGTACCGGCACCGGTACCGTGTGTTGAGGCGGCCGTGGGTGCTGCTGGGGCAGGGGATGCGGGTACACCACATGCTGGTGCGGACGGTGATGGTGATGGTGATGGTGAAGGTGGACGGGGTGCTGTGGCACAGCCGCCGGGTGATGGTGATGGTGAAGGTGGACGGGGAGCTGTGGCACAGCCGCCGGGTGTACGTGTTGGTGTGGGAAGTGATGGTGCATCATGGGGAACCCGACGGGGTGATGAAGTAGGTGATGGAGATGGAGTTGGTTGTGGTGGTGAGCCCCAAAAGGCGGGAAGGGTAGGGGCCCGAGGCCTGGGGGCGGCGGCATCGGAAACGCACCCGGCCCCGCATACCCCGGCCGCCCCGCCGGTCCCACTCGGGGCCGCCCGCGCTGCGCGTCCTCGAGCTGCCCGAGGTCTTGTACACATCGGAGTAGTTGGTTGAGCAGGTGCAGCCCGAACGGCACCGTGCCCGCTGCGAACCGCGCCTGAACGTCAGGCGCGTTGTACGGGTGGGGATCGCGGGCCAACATGTGCCGCAAGCAGACGTCGACGAAGTGGTCCCATCCGTTGTCCCTGGCCGGACGGTCCGCGTCCACGCGCGCCTTGAACGCCGCATACGTGTGCGGCCCGTGTCTCACGAGATCAGACACCGTGTCTACCAGGCGCCGGGCACGTCGCCGGAAGGCTGGCAACTCCGCGGGATTGGTGGGGACAGATAGGGACATTTAGCTAACGAAGGCTGTGTGAGCTATGGACATGGCAGTACGGGTGGACTCTGTGGCCCGTCCCACTCGCTGCTGGCCTTATGTTTCATGACACATCGCACGACACAGTTATCCTCCCCTCTTGCGCGTCCCCCCCCCCCTTCCCTTTCGTGCTCCTTTGCCCCCGGTGTCGCCCCCTAGGTGTGCTCCTTGGTTCTACCCGGTTGTTGGTGGGTGTGTCGCCAGGCAGGGTTGGGGGGGGGGGGGCACCCGACACTGGCTCTGGTCCCTCCCTCCGGGAGTTTCCCCACGGGGGGGCCGATGCATGCACTCCCCGTCAGGGTGTAACTCTGTTGTACGGGCCGTCCATTTGTACTCGTTCCGTCCAAATGGACCTGCGCCGTAACCAGGTACGTCGGCCCTCCCCCACGCCGGGGTCGGGTACACTGTGGGTCTCTGGGGAGTCCTTGCGGGATAGGCGCGTCTCTTGCCTACCCCGATGGACGGTGTGCCCTACCCGCAGCCCCTCACAAGACACGAACCGCAGTACGTGCCGTGGGGAGTGCTCTTGGTCAGGCCCATTGGCCACCCCCCCCGGCCGGTGCCACCTCGGGCCGCTGGCCAACGGTCCCGGGCGTAACCCACCCTTATTGCCTGCGCTCAGGTGGGGCCGATACGGACACCGGGGGGGCCCCCAAACCCCTGTGGTCGGGTACCTCACCAACGTCTTTTGCGGGCTCTTGTCACCCCGCCTCCCCCCTGTTCGCTGCGGTGTTGGTCCCGCCTCCCAGCTTTCTTCCCCAAGGCCGCCCCCCTTTCCCGCGCCCCTTGCCGTGCTTCCTGGCTCCTGCCGTGTCCCGTCAGCCCCTGCTGTCTGTCCCTGCTCTGGCGCGTTGGTGTCCTTTGTTTTTTTTTTTTAGCATCTCCACCGCTTGCCACTGGTCTCTCCCCCCTGCGTTTCGGTCTGTCCTCAGCCCCCCCCCATGTCCCCTCGCTGTCTCCTCGCTGTCCTCGCCCCTTTCTTGGGTGGGTGGAGGAGAAGGGGGTGGGGGGGGGGGCGTCCTTGCTGCCTGTCCTCTGGCGTAAGCACGTTGCGAGCACCGTGCAGGCGCGAGGCGCGGCACTTGTCCCTCTGCAGGTGGGGGGGGGGCTTGCCGTGTGGCTCCCGTCGTCGCCCTTCCTACCCTGTGGTCGCACCCCTGGTGGTCCCCCCGTTGGGGCGTGCACGGTGCGTGCTCCCTTTGGGCACGGTCGTGTGGTCCGTCCCGCACCCTCTCTCCGCTGCCTCTCCATCGTGCCGCTTTGTCCTCGGGGGGGGGTCCGCGTTCCGCTACCGTCATCCCCCACCCTCGGGGGGGCGGTGGTGTTTGTGGGGGGGGGGGGGGCGCCCTTGTTGTCTTCCCTTCGTAGCACGCATGTCGCAGGCACGACGCAAGCACGACGCAAGTACGGAGTGAGGCACTTGGCTGCAGTGGGGGGGGGGGGGATTTCTTCTTTGGGGCCCCCATACCCCTGAGGTCGGGTACCTCACCAGCGTCTCTTGCGGGCCCATGTCGCCCCGGCCTCCCCCCGTACGTCGCGGTTTCGGTCCCTGCCTCCTCGCTTAATTCCGATGGCACGTTGGTTTGCTTTGTTCTTTGTTTTTTTTTTCTCCACCGCCCGCCGCCCGTCTCTCCCCGTGGCGCGTCGGTCTGTCCTCTGCCCCCCCCCATGTCCCCTCGCCGTCTCCTCGCTGTCCTGGCCCCTTTCCTGGGTGGGTGGGGGAGAAGGGGGTGGGGAGGGGGGCGTCCTCGCTGTCCGTCCCCTGGCGTAAGCACGTCGCAAGCACGGCGCAGGCACGAGGCGCGGCACTTGTCCCTCTGCAGGTGGGGGGGGGCTTGCCGTTTGGCTCCCGTCGTCGCCCTTCCTACCCTGTGTTCGCACCCCCGGTGCCCCCCCCGCTGGGGCTTGCACGGCGCGTGCTTCCTACGGGCACGGTCGTGTGGTCCGTCCCGCACCCTCTCTCCGCTGCCTCCCCACCTTGCCGCTTTGTCCTCGGGGGGGGGGGGGGGGGGGGCGCTGTCCGCCCCTCCCTACCTTCATCCCCCACCCTTGGGGGGGGGGAGGTGTGTGGGGGGGGGGGGGCTTGTCGTCTTCCCTTCGTTGCACGCATGTCGCAGGCACGACGCAAGCACGGCGCAGGCACGAGGCGCGGCACCTGTCCCTCTGCAGGGGGGGGGGGGGCATGCCTTGTGGCTCCCGTCGTCGCCCTTCCTACCCTGCGTTCGCACCCCCGGTGGTCCCCCCGCTGGGACTTGCACGGCGCGTGCTATCTACGGGCACGGTCGTGTGGTCCGTCCCGCACCCTCTCGCCGCTGCCTCCCCCCCCTGCCGCTTTGTCCTCGGGGGGGGCGCCGCTTTTCGCCCCCCCCTACCTGCATCCCCCATCCTTGGGGGGGCGGAGGTGTGTGGGGGGGGGGGGGGGCGCCCTTGTCGTCTTCCCTTCGTAGCACGCACGTCGCAGGCAAGACGCAAACATGGCGCACGCACGAGGCGCGGCACTTGTCCCTCCGTAGGGGGGGGGGGCTTGCCGTGTGTCACCCGTCGTCGCCCCTCCTACCCTGCGTGCGCACCCCCGGGGGGGCGGTGGTGTGTGGGGGGGCTGGGTCGCCCTTGTCGTCGTCCCTTCGTTGCACGCATGTGGCAGGCACGACGCAAGCACAACGCAAGCACGGGGTGAGGCACTTGGCTGCAGCGGGGGGGGGGGTTTTCTCCTTTGGGCCTTCCCGCCCTTCTCCATGGTATAGGCTCCGCACCCCAGGATCACTAGCCGCTGTTGCCCCTTGGCGGTAGTCGCCACGTCTCCGCATGGTGCTCAGTGTGCCGTGCCCGCTCCCTCCTGTGCCCATACTTAGTGGAGGAGGTAGGCCCGGGTGGAAACGGATGATGAGGAAGTGCGGGCAGCGGGGAGGACTTACCGTACGCCTCGAAGGCTTCTTGCGCCATCCGCCGCCCTGGTCGAGGGGAGGGCCCCTGTTTCGGCACCCAACAGCCCGGGGGGGGGCCGACTGCCCATCCTCTCCCTGGTGCCTGTGTATCCACTTCCGAGCGGCCTGATACCAGTGCCGTGGTATCAGTCCGCTGAAAGTGGCGGCTACAAAGCGGCCGGGCGCTCTCGTCCACCGGGCCTCTGCCACCCCCGAGCGCGATGGAGGCCCCTGAGGCCCTATGGCAGAGACGCGGGGAGACGGGCGGGGGATTCATTTGTGGCATCCCCTGGCCACCTAGTTAATCAACATAATCGTTGCCGCAGGGGGCCCACCGGATGGCGCCGCTGTCCCCTCTGCGCCACAATAACTGCAACAGGCGCAGGGGGTCCAGTGGATGGCGCCACTGGCGCGTGTCCCCTCTGCGCCACAGGTTGGGTCACCGCACGGGAGGCCCTATGGATGGCGCCGCAGGTGCCCGTCCCCCCGTGCCACTTCCTGCCTCCGGCGCCGGGCTTGGTTGACGTGACATGAAACATGCATGAATGAGGTCAGAGTCGGTTTCAGGACGCGCACGGCGCACGGCACGACGCATGGCAACTATCCCCTACCCTGCCCCCTCTGCTCCCTCCCTCGCCCTCTGTGTTCGCATGGTGGCTCATGTATATATATATATATATATATATATATATATATATATATATATATATAGTCATAGTCATAGTCATAACCACTTATCGTGCCGTCTACTGGAGTTACCGGGCATCTCGCGCCGACAGGTGGTTCCTGCCTCGCTCGATCCCGTGGGTCGCAGGGCTGCCTGAGGTGGCCCACAGCATGACGGAGGACCCAGAGGACCGGGGATACCGGCCAACCAGGCTTTGGGGGCAGTGGCGACTGCAAAGCGTTAGCATTAGCAACGGCGACGGACGCTGGCCCGTTTGTTCGCCGGGGGTAAGGGGGCAAGGCAAAGCAGCGCAGCAGCATCGCAACAAGCAGAAAGCAAGGGCATCTCTGTCCGTCGCAAAGCAGCAACCAAGGAACAAACCAGCACGCATGCGGCGAAGTGAGAGCTGACCCTCCATCGTTCACGTACCCCCGCCACTGTGGAGACACCCAACACTCATGACCCCATGTAATCCATTGTCGTCCGCGTCCTCGAAACTGCCCACCACCCCTGACTCCACGTACCCCTCTGCCAGCACGCAATAGCCCGTATGTGCATAGCCAGGATTTCTGGGAGGCTCCAGCCTAGCCTGGCCCTCAGCTTTCATCGCCCCCATGTCTCCACATTGTACGCCATCTTCCCACCGCACCAGTCCCCTAGTATAGTACAGAAACACGTTACCAATTCAACGTCCCCGTGGCCCCGTGCTGCCCCCACATCCCAGATATATACCATGCTGGCACCCCATGTCAGGGGCCAGCGCCCAACCTGCTTCGAGGTATCCACTTGCCCACATATAATATATCTTGAGGGTCTACAGGGGGGGACGCCGGCCGCTTCGCGACGGGAGTGGCGCAACCCGTGAATATCGCTGGCTGGGATTCGGGCTGGTGGGTGCCGTAGCTTGGTTATCGACCCCCTGTAGGGGTACCCACCAGAGGCTCGCCCCGGGCCGTGGTTACCAGGTGCACCTCATCTGGCCCACATACAATGCCCTGGCGCCTACCCTTGACCCTTACTTGCACTGATTGGCCAGCTTCCGTGGTTGCGCCTCTTCCGCCACAGCAGCGGCCAGGCAGCAGGTTCGGCCCCCACCGACGACGTGGCGAGCCTACTTATAGCATTGGCCCGCGCGTCACCCCCCGGACCACTCAGCATGCCGCTCCCCTGCCCTCCTCGCCTCTAGCCGACCGGACTGGCGCCCCCCAGGGGTAAGCCGTTACAGTGGTGAGGCGACTGCATACTCTTCACCCCGACGCCGCGCAGTACCGCCTTTCCCACGCCGACGCCACCTGCTAGCCGCCACGACACTCACCACTGCAACCACAAGGCCATGGTCAGAGGTTAGGCTATGTACATGCCCGCAGGCACGGTCCCTCTAGTTTGTTAACGGGGCCAGGGGATGCCCCTGCGCTCCCCCTGAGTTGTTAGAGGGGTCAGGGGGACACCCCAGTACCGCCATGCATCCCCGTGCTCCCCCACTGTACGGTTCCCCAGTACCGCCGCGTTCCCCCACCGTACGGACCCCAGTACCGCCGCGTGCCCCCACCATACGGTCCCCTGTACCGCCGCGTACACCCCCACGATGTCAGTACACCGTCATCTGGAACTTCCCCGCTGCTCCCCCACTGTACGGCTCCCCAGTACCGCCGCGTACCCCCACCGTACGGATCCCAGTACCGCCGCGTTGACCCCCAAGACTCCAGTACTCCGCCACCTGGAACTCCACGTGCCCCCTGTGAGCGCTCCTTCCAGGCTGCCATGCCGTCTCCACGACGCCCGCCAAACTGTCCCCCTGATGACCCCACTGTCATAACCTTCCACGCACACATCTTCGCCCCGTCGCCGCTCCTGGGGCCTGCAGGCTGACCCCGCAACCCCGTGTAACACTCCCAGGGGGCGCCGCAGCGCTGTAACCCCCAGACAACCCCGTGCAACCCCGGTGTATCCCGAGCAACCACTCCCAACACTGCCGTAGCCGGGCCGCCAGTAGAGACCCCGGTGCCATGGGAATACCCTATAGGGGTTTGGGCCTTATTACCCTGGTCGGGACAACCCATGACACCTCACTGTTGTATGCGGCGACCCGGGGCAGGCGGGTGAAGCATCCCTGTCCGACCCTCATGCACGGGGGCAGTACGGCTCACCATCAGGCCGGCACGACCTGTCACATCGCGTTGGCCGTCATACGCCGCCTGCCAGTACCGCACAATCAGGCCGCGTAGGCACTGCTTCTCAGGCGCCATTCCCTCCGCTGCGTCCAGCGTAGGGATGGTAGCTGGTGCACCCACAATTCCCATCCCCATCAACCTGCACCCCCGGCCCCCACCACTCCGTCACCATTTCCTCCGCGATGCCACAACCAGAGTATCCGTGAGTCGCCCTCCAGAGCCGCCCACCACAGCATCAGGGGCAGGGCCGCAGACGGCGCTCCAGGGCACCGTACCCCTTCCACTCGGACGCTCTTCAGGCCACCCTGGATAGTCGTCCAGGCACTTGAGGACATCCGTCCAGAGTGCCGCAGTGCCCACCTCGCCTTAGGCCACCCCCTGTCGGCATGCTCCTGACATGTCCCGCACAGCGGGGCGGAGGCACACTGATGAACCCAAACGGACACCGTTTCCCCGCACCCGTGGCATCGCTGTGGAAGCACAGACCGCGATGGAACGCAGCTACCATCACAACACTGCGACCACAGGTCCTGCCATACATCGCAGCACGCGTCCTGGAGCCCGAGCAAAGCCCTTGTCAGCGTGCGTGCGGTGGCACTACTGAGGAGGCTGCGCCTCGCCTCCTCCCATGTGGACACCGGGCGGAGTATTGGTCGTCCGTCGGGCATCTCCGGCAGGCTCTCAAGCAGCCGGGGCCACCGCGCCACCTTGGGGCCGTGCGTGCCATGCGCCAGGAGCTCCCAACCGTAGTCCCGCAAGACCTCCCCGATGACATCAACCCCGTCCTGCTCCGGGCCCCTGGCGGAAGCTAGAACCAAGCGTTGCCCTCCCGCCCGAGCCTCAATGACCGCCTTGAGACCCAAGGTGTCAAGGGTGTGACGGGCATCGGCAGCCACGTGGTCGTCCCCCTCCGGCAGAGAGAACATGGCCTCCGTGACTTGGCCTTGCGCGTCGTCGCCCTGTACCCGCGCCAGCTGCTTGGAGCCCACTAACACTGCCATGGACCGCTGCTCCGCGACCGCCGGTACGGCTCGTCGCAGCTGCCGGTCATACAGCCACAACGTACCCACGTCAAGTACGACAGCCACCGCCAGGACTGGGAGACCGCACAGAGGCTGCTGAAGGACTGGCAGCACCTCCCGAGGCCAGCCCATGACGTTCCCCACAGCTGGATGGTTGGCGTACACCTGGAGCCAGGGATCACTCTGGCCGTCAGGGCTTCTCACCTTGGTACCACGCACCTGGGCCCACGACTGCGCCGACACCACGCGGGACCACTCCCTGAATGCCGTGAAGTCCCGCGCCACCCAGGAACCGATTCACCGGTCGAAGGCCTGCGCCACCGCCGCCATCCAGTGAGGGAACAAGGACAGGGCCTCCTCATGCTCGATGCACGACCGCGACACCAGCAGTGCGTGCAGCGGTGCCCTCAGAAAGGTTGCCCGCAGGTCGCCGGGGAGGCCGGCAAACGGGTTCCACGGCGGACGCTGCAGGATCCTCCCTGCCGGCGGGCAGAAGGGTGTGTCACCGCGCAGGAACGCGTATACCGCCCTCCTTCGATCTTGCATCGGCAGCTGCATGATCTGGGTGAGCCGATGGTTCCTGCGGGCATACACATCTTCCCCAATTTGGACCATGTCCTCCACAAAGAGCCTGGCCTTGGCAGGGCCCCGGGACGACGCCGCTCGCACCGCAGCGAACAGCCGCTTCAGGTCCCCGGGGACGACACCCGCCATCAGGGATTCGGCCCACCTGCAGCCGTGCTCCCTCCACGCCACGAACTCCACCGCCCTGTCCGTTAGGGGTAGCTCCGCCGTGAACTCCTCCACACGCCTGCACAGGAGCCCAGCCACCTCCTCGTCCCGCGCACACAGTAGGCGCATGTGGCCGATGTCCTCCTCCGGTCCCCCACAGAAGATACAGGGGTGGGCTGGTATTGCCATACGCGTGAGCTTCTGTCTCCACCGTCGCATGACCTGCATGGTGGACAAGCGACCGTCACGTGCCCGCAGCATATTCCTGTGCGTTGGGCCGTGGTGCACAGCTCCCAGGGACATCGCCTCGCAGGCGCCAGCCAGTGGCGTGTGCGCCCTGGTGCGTGCCGCTAGCGAACGCCACTCCATCTCCCGGACCTGCTGAAGGGCTTGCATGGATGGTACACGCGGCTCGAGCTCACCATTATCCCCCGGTACCAAGAGGATGGCGTGCTCCTTCGGCAGGACAAGATGGACTGGCGGGGCCATCGCACGGGCCGCGGCAGAGTCCGGTGCCTCAAGCGGGACCGCCGCCAAGTGAGAGCTCTGCCTCACCACCCAGTGGTGCGGCCCCCCAACTCGGCGCGGCAGCCGCCGCAGCCCCTCCACTATCCAGCTCAGTGCATGTTGATTGACCAGATGTGACGTCGGCCCCTTGATGCCACGGTACAGGGCCTCCTGCGCCCTGCGGAGATGCGCTCCTATGACGGACGCATCCACCACGTGTACCGTGCACGCCGACGGGGGCGTGTGCAACAAGTACGCCGCCGCGCCAATGATCTCTGCCTCCGGGACCGTGCCGTAGATGGCACCCGTCCACGTGGGGATTCCGTGGCTGGCCACCGCCACATTTGTGGCGTCGTCTCCCTGGGGCGACGCGTCAGACGATGTGACTTTAGTCGCCACCGGCACCCAGCAGTACCGGTGGGGCTCCAGCCACGCCACGTCGGAGTGGGGGCTCTGCACCACCCTTCCCGAGGGACGCCGCACTGGAGGCCGCGAGCTCCGGGGACAGGACCACCCTCGGTCGATACACCGCATGTGGTCTCCAGGCCAGGTCACATCCGCAGACTGACTTTATGGCGTCCAGGGCGGTGGTGTATTCCGCCCCCCAAACCGTTGCGGAGCAGGAAGGCTGGTATACCACGACAGACCCCTGCTCCACTGCGCCACCACCACGCAACGACGTGACGGCGACGTGCGGATCATGCGGCACGTTGGACATCCGGACCACTTCCGGGACCGAGTACTCATCCGGATCTGGGATTGGGCCTGCCGGTAGCAGAAGAACAGTTGCCCATTCGCTGCACTTGTGCACCGCCGCGCACGCCCTGGAAAACGCTGGCTGCCCGTGCACAACCCACAGTGGTGGCGGGCTTATGCCGCCCCCGGCGTGAGGAGTGAGCAGGGGGACGGACGCCGGATCGTCTTGCTGTTGGTAGCCCTCAAAGACGTCCCCCAACAGAAACAGGAGGGCGGCTAGCGGGACGAACGGCATGGACAGCCCCGGGTTGGCCGGGTCCCATCCTTCCGCCCTGTATCCGCCCACCACATACACGTCCCCCGCAGCGGACTGTCTATTGCGTTTGCTGGCCTTCTTTCGGCGCACCGGGTGAATTAGTCGGTGTGTCAACGGACCGGCGCAGCTGCGGCCGGAAGACGTCGCGAAGCCCCGTGAGCCACACGTGGTCCAGCTGGTGGGGCCCTACTCCCGCGTGCGGAAGGTGCAGGTGGTCCTCGTGGCACTCCTGTAGCTGGAACGCCCAGTGCCCAGGCGCAGGGCAGGGGAGCCGCGCATGCAGGAGGTCATTTGCGGGATCAGTGAGGGACTGCACTGTCGCATCTGTGCGGGGCCCCGAGAGAATGCAGATGTCCCTACCCTTGAAGGCGTAGGATTGGGATACCCACTTCCGCCCCGCCCACTGCACTTGCGGCAGATGGGCGTGTACACACGAGTACACCGACGATGGCATGAGAAGCCCCACGCGCAACGTCCCCATCGCCCTGAGCACCCTGTCCACCCACGTATTGCCAGCGTGTGTGGCAAATGACGCAGAGGGCACCATGAACTGCCCGCACACTCCGTACCGCGTGCATGTCTCGGAGCATGGCCCGCAGCTCATCACGGACCGTCATCGACCTGTGGTGGGTGAGCTGAGCCATGGTCGCCACGACGGAGTCGCGGCATATAACCTGGACATCCGCCAACCGTAGCCCATGACCTGACCGCACCGCCACGTTGGACAGGTCCTTGGGCAGCTTCTCGAACTGCAGGGCCGCAGCCTTGATGGCAGTATTCAGCTTGATCACCGCCTCCGCCGTGTCGGACAGGTAGGGCGCCGCGTACCGCACGATGCCTCCAACCACGGCCGCCATCACCTCATGAGGCACCGACGCCGGCCCCAGCGTGTTCTTGCACCAGCCCAGCAGAGCTTCACACCGGAGTACATGTTTCTCCTTCATGGTCGCCATCCCCCTGGGATCGAGGCGCAGGCCCAAGTATGGTACCGTGCCCTTGGCACGTAAGCATACCCATGGGGCCGCTGTGTCCCCCGGGTTCAGGTATACCATAATCGAGTGGATGCGAGCAGTACTGGCATAGGCGCATTTGCCCACGTTGAGGGACATGCCCATGTCAGTGAGATACCGCGCTATCGCCGCCGCATACTCCAGGAATTGCGGCAGGGAGTGCGCTATCAACAGGAGGTCATCACAGTACGCCTGTACCAGGGGTGGCACCGCGTGGCGAGCATCTCCCCGCGCCTTACAGGCGAGGCTCCGCAGGAGAGGCTCCAACAGGAGGAGGTAGAGCACAGCGCTCTCCGCACTGCCCTCCCGCAGGCCCCTGTGGAGCCGTATGCTCGGCGTCGGGCCGTGCGCGGTGACGATGCGCACCAGAGACCCGCAGCTGAGGGTGTGGAAGAGCCTGATGAGCTCCTCCGGGACACCCATGTGGCGCAGGAGGAGCGCTAGTGCTCCGTGCGGCGCTGTGTCAAAAGCCTTCGACACATCGAAGGCCAGGACGTGGTTTTCCTCCAGCCCACGCTGCAGCCTGCGCTGGGCCAGGAACACCGGGGCAGCCGCCGTGGAGCCCGGCATGGCTCCGAACTGCCAGTCCGCGGCCAGTCCCTTGCGTGCCAGAACAGCTGTGAACCTCCGCATGAGGGGAGTCATGAGCATTCGCATGTCCTGCTGCCCCAGCGCTATCGGCCTGTACTCGTCCAGGTTGCCCGTGGCTGTGCCCTTGGGCATCAGCCAGATAATGGCCTCGTGCCAGGACTCCGGGACGTCCGCACCCCGCAGGATTGCCCTGTACGCATGCACCAGGAGCCCCTGTACCGGTTCAGGCAGCTCTGCTATGAGGGCAGCCGTGACCCGGTTGGACCCCGGAGCTTTGTCGTCCGCCACGGCCTGCCTCACGGCGTCTTTAAGGTCCTGCAAGGTGTAGTCCTGTACCGACCTCCATTCCTCCGGCACCCCTTTGGGAATGTGGGCCCGGACCAGCCGCTCGAAGGCCGGCAGGTTCACTGGCCGCTTGGCGTACAGCGCCTCCCAATACCTCTGGACCTCGCCAACGACGTCCGAGGCCTCCAAGAGCACCTTCTCCGACTCGCGGACGCGTACGGACCATAGGCCAGACGGGGCATAGTTCACCACGTTGATGGCCCCCCGTATCGCCGTCCATCAGAGCTGCAGGTCCGGTACCCTGCCCCGCCAGTAGTCCTTGATGGACCGGCGCCTGTTACTCCTGAGGACATCCCGCAGCTCCTCCACGCGTGTCTCCAGCTGGCGGAGCTGTTGGTCCAATGCGGCACGCAGGTCCTCAACCGAGGCGGGGGACAGGTCGGGGTCCACTCGCCGGAGGTGGTGTAGCAGGGCAGTCGCTTCCTGGGAGTGGAGTCCGGCCGCCGCCGCGTCCCGTTGCCACAGCTGATGGGCGCGCCAGGCCAGGGCCTGCTGATCCGAGAGGACCTGGTCCAGCGACGCCTCCGTTTCCGCCTGCCCGTATGGGTACTGCGGGTCCACGCCGGAAGGCATGCGCACTCCCGTGACCCTGGACACGTCATCACGGAAGGCGTAGAGCAGGTCAAAGACCGCTTGCACCTCCGACGTGCCCATGGTGGCAGTGTCCTGGTCCGATGAGAGCCACGCCTGTAGCCGCTGATCCCCGCAGGCCTTCTGCAGTACTGCCGCTACCGCCTCACGAACCCCCGGGGAGTCCGGGCGTATGGCGTGCAGCCTGCCCTGGGCGTGCGAGTAGGCCATCCTGGTGACCCTCTCTTTGCCGGCCACCGCCAGTGGGATGTCCAGGACCACAGGGCCATGATCCGACCCCAATGACGCAGGAGACCGCCCCGGCGACAAGTGAGGGCGCTCACGCGCCGCCCATGGGACCAGAGGCGAGTTCAGAAGGAAGGAGTTCAGTCGGTGCCCCGCCCTCGTGGGCCTCTTGTCCTCCTCCCGTTCCGGGCCTGCCCTGCGGAAGCCACACTGTTCCCACGGGGCTTGGAACCTCCTCGTTGAAGTCCCCCCCGAGGAGCACGGCCCTGGTGCCACCCGCGCTCTTGGCCGCCGCGTACATGGCCACGTCAGCCCAGAAGGACGCCTTAGACGCCCAGGAGTCGCCGCCGCTACCCGGGCCGTGGACGTTGATGACCGTGAGGGTGCCACCTGCGGTCACCACATCCAGGGCCATGGCCTTGCCCGGCACGATGTCCACGATGTCTCGAACTTCCTCCGCGGCGAACACGTCCGCCCGAAGGGTAACCAAGAGCCCGCCGCGCACCGCCGCCGCCGACGCCGCCTGGGCATCCACCCCTGGGTATGTATGATACCCATGGTGACGCCACTGGTTCTCGGAGTGCACCACACCTTGAGGGTCCTGCAGGCCAGTCTCCTGGAATAGGCCCAGGATGGCACCCTCGGCCTTCATGATACCCGCCGCCACCGCTTCACCGTCGAGCATACCTGGGGCCACTGGTACACCGTCCCCCCGCATCGAGCCCTGGACGTTCCAGGACAACGCCGCTCTGGTGTCGGAGGCTGGGCCCCTTCATGGCTGCACGTGTGGATCGTGGCCCCCCGCCGGATCTGGATCACTGGACGGAGAGGGGCCACCAGCAGGCTCTGGGGGACCACCCGCACCCGGCGCGGGCGGCTGGCGAGGTGGCCCCTGACCCCGTGGGCCTCCGCCCGAGGATGTCGTCGCCAGCTCAGACCCGGCAGATGCGGCGGGCTCCCCCTCTGCCTGTCCGCCGGACGTACTTGCCGCCGTACTCCCCATTGAAGTCACTGCCCCACGCCGCGCTGCAGACCCAATCGCTCCAGACCGTGCTGCCGACGGCGACGCCCTGCGCCCCGCCGCAGGGCGGGCACCCGTGGGCAGCGTGAGCGCTCTGGACCCCGCCTGGGCCGACGCGAAGGGCCCCGCCTGGCCCCCCGGCATAACGCCAGCCAGCATGGCCAGCGCCTGGTCCCGTTGTGCCGGATCAGTCATATATATATATATATATGTATATACATATATATATATATATATATATATATATATATGTATGTATATGTATATATATATATATATATATATATATATATATATTACTACACCCCTCTCCCCTTAAATCTAGCTAACAAGCAAGCAACAAGCAAGCAAGCAACAAGCACTTCTCCTTTCCGTTTTGGCCATTGCTTAGCCTCATCGCTCCGGGCTCTACTCTACTCTAGCCATCCTAGAGCCTAGGTGGTGGCCTTGCCAAATCCAAGTTTTGAGCCAAAAAGTCACCGCTAGCGCCCCGGGGCGGGGGCGCCAAGTTTGGAGGTGCCCTCCCAAAACTGCGCATTTTGTGCCCAAAAAAGGCCTTTTTTGGCCCGAAACTACCTCAAAACTTAGTCAAAACGGGCAAACGACGGCAAACGGTTTGTACACTGCACGTGCGCCTCGATTGCCCCGTGACCAAAAGCCCTTTCTTGCCCTCTAGCTCCACGATATGTCCGAGAAACGGCCCAAAAATGGCCAAAAATGGCCTAAATGTGCGCTGTTTGTGTCAAAGGGGCTCAAAACCAGGAACGGACCGTATCTTGGGCTACGTGGCTCAAAACTGAATTCCGAGGGCACCTAGTCCACCCGCAACCCCCCACGCTTTGTGGTTTCCAAGCCTCAAAATCGCCCAGCGAGACGCCTAGACCCCCGCACCAGTGGTCCCTTGGTGGAGCCGGAGGGTAGCCCGGCCCACGTACAGTGGGTGCCAACGGTGGGTCCACCAGGGTCCCCGGGGCGGAAAAAATCATTTTTTCCAAAGTTGTTCCTAGACCACTTGAGATGCTCAAACAAGTGTTTTTAGGCCATTTTGAGACCGTGATGACGCGTTTTGGGCCATGGAAAATCCCAAAATGCCTTGAAAATGGGCCATTTTGGGACCAAAAATGGGTCAAAAAAGGGTCAAAAACGCGTTTTTCCAAAAATGATCGTGGACCATTTGGGATGCTCAAACAAGTGTTTTAAGCCCTTTTGAGCCCGTGGTGACGTGTTTTGGCCCATGGAAAATCCCAAAATGCCTTGAAAATGGGCCGTTTCGAGACCAAAAATGGGTCAAAAATGGGTCAAAAACGCGTTTTTTCAAAAGTGATCCCGGACCATTGGGTATGCTCAAACAAGTGTTTTTTGCCCATTTGGAGCCCGTTTTGATCGAGTTTAGTCCCTTCCGCTACGTGTATGCACCACTTTGTACCCTTCGCACGTACCTTACAGTGGAGCCACGTAGAGTATGGGAGAGGGGTGTAGATTAGAGGATATATCCTCGGTTTTTCTTTCCTCGGTATTCCTCGGTGAGCCAGGAAATTCCTGGGTGAGCCAGGAAATTCCTGGGTGAACCAGCAAGGTCCTGGGTGAACCATGAAATTCCATGGTGACATTCCTGGGTGAGCTAGGAAATTGGGTGGTGAGGTTCCTGTCTGAGCCAGGAAATTCCCGCGTGAGATAGGAAATTCCGGGGTGAGCCAGGAAATTCCTGGGTGAGCCAGGAAATTGTTGGATGAGCCAGGAAATTCCTGGGTGAGCCAGGAAATTCCATGGTGAGATTCCTGGGTGATATCAATATATATAAGTCAATCCACATTGAATGTGTTTGTGCCCCCAATCCGTGTTGTTGTGAAGTTGGGGTATGTGCCGGAAGGGGGGGTTCCGGCGCTGGAACCCCCGCTGGAACCCCCGCTGGAACCCCCTTCCAGCGCTAGAAGGGGGCGCTGGAAGGGGTTCCAACGGGGGTTCGAGCGCTAGAAGGGGGCCTAAAAAGTCGCTGGAAGCCCGCTAGAAGGGGGTTCTAGCAGGGCTTCGTGCGTTTTTTGTGCCCCTCAGTGCTCCACAAGGGCGGAGTGACCAGGAACGGCCAACATTTGTACTAGCAAGGGGGTCATAGTGTAAGACATTTGGGGGTGCATTAGGTCAAGTCAACAGGTTTTGTGTAGGAAACCAAGTTGTGATGAAAATTTCTGCTAGAAGGGGGGGGTTCCAGCGGAGCGCTTCCAGCGGCATATGAATATATGTACATGCAAGTACTGCCTGCCACCCCCACCCCCGCATGGGCAGTGTGAACGACATGTGGGGTACTCCCCCCCCCCAGTTCGCAAAGTTTGCGATGGACGTGATGTCCTTTTCCCCAACTATTACTTTTTGCACGTTGCACATTGCACTTCCAAATTCTTGCTGTCGTAGCCGTCCCATGTTGATTTTTTTGGGTGGTCAGAAAGCTGTAGGATCAAGGAGGTTGCATTGTTGCACCCATGGACGCAAACAGGAATGAACCACGGGACGTTTCATACAAAGAACTGGCACAAGAGGATATATATATATATATATATATATATATATATATAATATATATATATATATATATACATATATATATATATATATATATATATATATATATATATATATATATATATATATATATATATATATATATATATATATATATATATATATATATATATATATATATATATATATATATATATATATATATATATATATATATATATATATATATATATATATATATATATATATATATATATATATATATATATATATATATATATATATATAGGCTTTGGGGGCAGTGGCAACTGCATGGCGTTAGCATTAGCAACGGCGACGGACGCTGGCCCGTTTGTTCGCCGGGGGTAAGGGGGCAAGGCAAAGCAGCGCAGCAGCATGGCAACAAGCAGAAAGCAAGGGCATCTCTGTCCGTCGCAAAGCGGCAACCAAGGAACAAAGCAGCACGCATGCGGCGAAGCGAGAGCTGATCCTCCGTCGTTCGCGGGCCCCCGCCACCGTGGAGACATCCATCACCCGTGACCCCACGGAATCCATTGCCGTCTGCGTCCTCGAAATTGCCCACCACCCCTGACTCCACGTATCCCTCTGCCAGCACGCAATAGCCCGTATGTGCATAGCCAGGATTTCTGGGAGGCTCCAGCCTAGCCTGGCCCTCAGCTTTCATCGCCCCCATGTCTCCACAATGTACGCCACCGACCCACCGCACCATCCCCCTAGTATAGTACAGAAACACGGTACCAATTCCACGTCCCCGTGGCCCTGAGCTGCTCCCACACCCCAGATATATACCATGCCGACACCCCATGTCAGGGGCCAGAACCCAATCAGCTTCGAGGCATCCTCTTGCCTACGTATAATATAACCTGAGGGTCTACAAGGGGGGACGCCGGCCGCTACGCGACGGGAGTGGCGCAACCCGTGAATATCGCTGGCTGAATTTCGGGCTGGTGGGTGCCGTAGCTTGGTTATCGACCCCATGTAGGGGTACCCACCAGAGGCTCGCCCCGGGCCGTGGTAACCAGGTGCACCTCATCTGGCCCACATACATTGCCTTGGCGCCTACCCTTGACCCTTACCTGCACTAATTGGCCAGCTCCCGTGGTTGCGCCTCTTCCGCCACAGCAGCGGCCAGGCCGCAGGTTCGGCCCCCACCGACGACGTGGCGAGCCTACTTATAGCATTGGCCCGCGCGTCACCCCCCGGACCACTCAGCATGCCGCTTCTCTGCCCTCCTCGCCTCTAGCCGACCGGACTGTCGCCCCCCAGGGGTAAGCCGTTACTGTGGTGAGGCGACCGCATACTCTTCGCTACGACGCCACGCAGTACCGCCGTTGCCACGCCGACGCCACCTGCGAGCCGCCACGACACGCACCACCGCAACCACAAGGCCATGGTCAGAGGTTAGACTATGTACATGCCCGCAGGCACGGTCCCTCTAGTTTGTTAACGGGGCCAGGGGATGCCCCCGCGCTCCCCCTGAGTTGTTAGAGGGGTCAGGGGGACACCCCAGTACCGCCATGCAACCCCGTAGCGCCCCCACTGTACGGCCCTCCAGTACCGCCGCGCACCCTCACCATACGGTCCCCAGTACCGCCGCGCATACTCCCACGACGCCAGTACACCGTCATCTGGAACTTCCCCGCTGCTCCCCCATTGTACGATTCCCCAGTACCGCCGCGTACCCCCACCGTACGGAGCCCAGTACCGCCGCGTTTACCCCCAAGACTCCAGCACGCCGTCACGTGGAACTCCACGTGCCCCCCGTGAGTGCCCCTCCCAGGCTGCCACGCCATCCCCACGACGCCCGCCATACTGTCCCCCTGACGACCCCACTGTCATATCCTTCCACGCACACATCTTCGCCTCGTCACCGCTCCCGGGGCCTGCAGGCTGACTCCGCAACCCCGTGTAACACTCCCAGGGGGCGCCGCAACGCCGTAACCCCCAAACAACTCCGTGCACCCCCGGTGTATCCCGAGCAACCACTCCCACTACTGCCGTAGCCGGGCCGCCTGTAGAGACCCCGGTGCCATGGGAATACCCTACAGGGGTTTGGGCCTTATTACCCCGGTCGGGACGACCCATGACACCTCACTGTTGTACGCGGCGACCCGGGGCAGGCGGGTGAAGCATCCCTGTCCGACCCTCATGCACGGGGGCAGTACGGCTCACCATCAGGCCGGCACGACCTGTCACATCGCGTTGGCCGTCATACGCCGCCTGCTAGTACGTCACAATCTGGCCGCGAAGGCTCTGCTTCTCAGGCGCTACCCCCTCCGCTGCGTCCAGCGTGGGGACGGTAGCTGGTGCACCCACTATTCCCAACCCCATCAATCTGCACCCCCGGCCCCCACCACGCCGTCACCATTTCCTCCGCGATGCCACAACCACAGTATCCGTGAGTCGCCCTCCAGAGCCGCCCACCACAGCATCAGGGGCAGGGCCGCAGACGGCGCTCCAGGGCACCGTACCCCTTCCACTCGGACGCTCTTCAGGCCATCCTGGATAGTCTTCCAGGCACTTGAGGACATCTGCCCAGAGTGCCGCAGTGCCCACCTCGCCTTAGGCCACCCCCTATCGGCACGCTCCTTACATGTCCCGCACAGCGGGGCGGACACTGATGAACCCAAACTGACACCGTTTCCCCGCACCCGTGGCATCGCTGCGGAAGCACAGACCGCGATGGAACCCAGCTACCCTCACAACACTGCGACCACAGGTCCTGCCATACATCGCAGCACGCGTCCTGGAGCCCGAGCAAAGCCCTCGCCAGCGTGCGTGCCGTGGCACAACTGAGGAGGCTGCGCCTCGCTTCCTCCCACGTGGACACCGGGCGGAGTATCGGTCGCCCGTCGGGCATCACCGGCAGGCTCTCAAGCAGCCGGGGCCACCACGCCACTTTGGGGCTGCGCGTGCCATGCGCCAGGAGCTCCCAACCGTAGTCGCGTAAGACCTCCCCGATGACATCAACCCCGTCCTGCTCCGGGCCCCTGGCGGAAGCCAGAACCAAGCGTTGTCCTCCCGCCCGAGCCTCAATGACCGCCTCGAGGCCCAGGGTGTCAAGGGTGTGACGGGCATCGGCAGCCGGGTGGTCGTCCCCCTCTGGCAGAGAGAACATGGCCTCCGTGACGTGGCCCTGCGCGTCGTCGCCCTGTACCCGTGCCAGCTGCTTGGAGCCCACTAACACTGCCATGGACCGCTGCTCCGTGACCGCTGGTACGGCTCGTCGCAGCTGCCGGTCATACAGCCACAACGTACCCACGTCAAGTACGACAGCCACCGCCAGGATTGGGAGACTGCACACAGGTTGCTCAAGGACCGGCAGCACCTCGCGAGGCCAGCCCATGACGTTCCCCACAGCTGGATGGTTGGCGTACACCTGAAGCCAGGGATCACTCTGGCCGTCACGGCTTCTCACCTTGGTACCACGCACCTGGGCCCACGACTGCGCCGACACCACGCGGGACCAGTCCCTGAATGTCGTGATGTCCCGCGCCACCCAGGAACCGATCCACTGGTCGAAGGCCTGCGCCACCGCCGCCATCCAGTGAGGGAACAAGGACATGGCCTCTTCATGCTCGATGCACGACCGCGACACCAGCAGTGCGTGCAGCGGTGCCCTCTGAAAGGTTGCCCGCAGGTCGCCGGGGAGGCCGGCAAACGGGTTCGACGGCGGACGCTGCAGGATCCTCCCTGCCGGCGGGCAGAAGGGTGTGTCACCGCGCAGGAACGCGTATACCGCTCTCCTTCGATCTTGCATTGGCAGCTGCATGATCTGGGTGAGCCGATGGTTCCTGCGGGCATACACATCTTCCCCAATCTGGACCATGTCCTCCACAAAGAGCCTGGCCTTGGCAGGGCCCCGGGACGACGCCGCTCGCACCGCAGCGAACAGCCGCTTCAGGTCCCCGGGGACGACACCCGCCATCAGGGATTCAGTCCACCTGCAGCCGTGCTCCCTCCACGCCACGAACTCCACCGCCCTGTCCGTTAGGAGTAGCTCCGCCGTGAACTCCTCCACACGCCTGCACAGGAGCCCAGCCACCTCCTCGTCTCGCGCACACAGCAGGCGGATGTGGCCAATGTCCTCCTCCGGCCCCCCACAGAAGATACAGGGGTGGGCTGGTATTGCCATACGCGTGAGCTTCTGTCTCCACCGTCGCATGACCTGCATGGTGGACAAGCGACCGTCACGTGCCCGCAGCATATTCCTGTGTGTTGGGCCGTGGTGTACAGCTCACAGGGGCATCGCCTCGCAGGCGCCAGCCAGTGGCGTGTGCGCCCTGGTGCGTGCCGCTAGCGAACGCCACTCCACCTCCCGGACTTGCTGAAGGGCTTGCATGGACGGCACACGCGGCTCGAGGTCACCATTATCCCCCGGCACCAAGAGGATGGCGTGCTCCTTTGGCAGGACAAGATGGACAGGCGGGGCCATTGCACGGGCCGCGGCAGAGTCCGGTGCCTCGAGCGGGACCGCCGCCAAGTGCGAGCTCTGCCTCACCACCCAGTGGTGCGGCCCCCCAACTCGGCGCGGCAGCCGCCGTAGCCCCTCCACTATCCAGCTCAGTGCGTGCTGATTGACCAGATGTGATGTCGGCCCCTTGATGCCACGGTACAGGGCCTCCTGCGCCCTGCGGAGATGCGCTCCTATGACGGACGCATCCACCACGTGTACCGTGCACGCTGACGGGGGCGTGTGCAACAAGTACGCCGCCGCACCAATGATCTCTGCCTCCGGGACCGTGCCGTACATGGCACCCGTCCACGTGGGGATTCCGTGGCTGGCCACCGCCACGCTTGTGGCGTCATCTCCCTGGGGCGACGCGTCAGACGATGTGACTTTAGTCGCCACCGGCACCCAGCAGTACCGGTGGGGCTCCAGCCACGCCACGTCGGAGTGGGGGCTCTACACCACCTTTCCCAGGGACGCCGCACTGGAGGCCGTGAGCTCCGGGGACAGGACCACCCTCGGTCGATACACCGCATGCGGTCTCCAGGCCAGGTCACATCCGCAGACTGACTTTATGGCATCCAGGGCGGTGGTATACTCCGCTCCCCAAACTGTTGCGGAGCAGGAAGGCTGGTATACCACGACAGACCCCTGCTCCACTGCGCCGCCATCACGCAACGACGTGACGGCGACGTGCGGATCGTGCGGCACGTTGGACATCCGGACCACTTCCGGGGCCGAGTACTCATCCGGATCCGGGATTGGGCCTGCCGGCAGCAGAAGAACAATTGCCCACTCGCTGCACTTGTGCACCGCCGCGCACGCCCTGGAAAACGCGGGCCGCCCGTGCACAACCCACAGTGGTGGCGGGCTTATGCCGCCCCCGGCGTGAGGAGTGAGCAGGGGGACGGACGCCGGATCGTCTTGCTGTTGGTAGCCCTCAAAGACGTCCCCCAACAGAAACAGGAGGGCGGCTAGCGGGACGAACGGCATGGACAGCCCCGGGTTGGCCGGGTCCCATCCTTCCTCCCTGTATCCGCCCACCACATACACGTCCCCCGCAGCGGACTGCCTATTGCGTTTGCTGGCCTTCTTTCGGCGCACCGGGTGTATTAGCCGGTGAGTCAACGGACCGGGCAGCTGCGGCCGGAAGACGTCGCGAAGCCCCGTGAGCCACACGTGGTCCAGCTGGTGGGGCCCTACTCCCGCGTGCGGAAGGTGCAGGTGGTCCTCATGGCACTCGTGAAGCTGGACCGCCCAGTGCCCGGGCGCAGGGCAGGGGAGCCGCGCATGCAGGAGGTCATTTGCGGGATCAGTGAGGGACTGCACTGTCGCATCTGTGCGGGGCCCCGAGAGAATGCAGATGTCCCTACCCTTGAAGGTATAGGATTGGGACATCCACTTCCGCCCCGCCCACTGCACTTGCGGCAGATGGGCATGTACACACGAGTACACCGACGATGGCATGAGAAGCCCTACGCGCAACGTCCCCATCGCTCTGAGTACCCTGTCCACCCACGTATTGCCAGCGTGTGTGGCGAATGACGCAGAGGGCACCATGAACTGCCCGCACACTCCGTACTGCACGTGCATGTCTCGGAGCATGGCCCGCAGCTCATCCCGGACTGTCGTCGACTTGTGGTGGGTGAGCTGAGCCATGGTCGCCATGACGGAGTCGCGGCATATAACCTGGACATCCGCCAACCGTAGCCCATGACGTGACCGCACCGCCACGTTGGACAGGTCCTTGGGCAGCTTCTCGAACTGCAGGGCCGCAGCCTTGATGGCAGTATTCAGCTTGATCACCGCCTCCGCCGTGTCGGACAGGTAGGGCGCCGCGTACCACACGATGCCTCCAACCACAGCCGCCATCACCTCATGAGGCACCGACGCCGGCCCTAACGTGTTCTTGCACCAGCCCAGCAGAGCTTCACACCGGAGTACATGTTTCTCCTTCATGGTCGCCATCCCCCTGGGATCGAGGCGTAGGCCCAAGTATGGTACCGTGCCCTTGGCACGTAAGCATACCCATGGGGCCGCCGTGTCCCCTGGGTTCAGGTATACCATAATCGAATGGATGCGAGCAGTATTGGCATAGGCGCATTTGCCCACGTTGAGGGACATGCCCATGTCAGTGAGATACCGCGCTATCGCCGCCGCATACTCCAGGAATTGCGGCAGGGAGTGCGCTATCAACAGGAGGTCATCACAGTACGCCTGTACCACGGGTGGCACCGCATGGCGAGCATCTCCCCGCGCCTTGCAGGCGAGGCTCCGCAGGAGAGGCTCCAAAAGGAGGAGGTAGAGCACAGCGCTCTCCGCACTGCCCTGCCGCACGCCCCTGTGGAGTCGTATGCTCGGCGTCGGGCCGTGCGCGGTGATGATGCGCACCAGAGACCCGCAGCTGAGGGTGTGGAAGAGCCTGATGAGCTCCTCCGGGACACCCATGTGGCGCAAGAGGAGCGCCAGCGCTCCGTGCGGCGCTGTGTCAAAAGCTTTTGACACAGCGAAGGCCAGGACGTGGTTTTCCTCCAGCCCACGCTGCAGCCTGCGCCGGGCCAGGAACACCGGGGCAGCCGCCGTGGAGCCCGGCATGGCTCCGAACTGCCAGTCCGCGGCCAGTCCCTTGCGTGCCAGAACAGCTGTGAACCTCCGCAAGAGGGGAGTCATGAGCATTCGCATGTCTTGCTGCCCCAGCGCTATCGGCTTGTACTCGTCCAGGTTGCCCGTGGCTGTGCCCTTGGGCATCAGCCAGATAATGGCCTCGTGCCAGGACTCCAGGACGTCCGCACCCCGTAGAATAGCCCGGTACGCGTGCACCAGGAGCCCCTGCACCGGTTCAGGCAGCTCTGCTATGAGGGCAGCCGTGACCCGGTTCGACCCCGGAGCTTTGTCGTCCGCCACGGCCTGCCTCACGGCGTCTTTAAGGTCCTGCATGGTGTAGTCCTGTACCGACCTCCATTCCCCTGGCACCCCTTTGGGAATGTGGGCCCGGACCAGCCGCTCGAAGGCCGGCAGGTTCACTGGCCGCTTGGCGTACAGCGCCTCCCAATACCTCTGGACCTCTCCAATGACGTCCGAGGCCTCCAAGAGCACCTTCTCCGACTCGCGGACGCGTACGGACCATAGGCCTGACGGGGCATAGTTCACCACGTTGATGGCCCCCCGTATCGCCATCCATCGGAGCTGCAGATCCGGTACCCTGCCCCGCCAGTAGTCTTGGATGGACAGGCGCCTGTTGCTCCTGAGGACATCCCGCAGCTCCTCCACGCGTGTCTCCAGCTGGTGGAGCTGATGGTCCAATGCGGCACGCAGGTCCTCTACCGAGGCGGGGGATAGGTCGGGGTCCACTCGCCGGAGGTGGTGTAGCAGGGCAGTCGCTTCCTGGGAGTGGAGTCCGGCCGCCGCCGCGTCCCGTTGCCAAAGCTGATGGGCGCGCCAGGCCAGGGCCTGCTGATCCGAGAGGACCTGGTCCAACGACGCCTCCGTTTCCGCCTGCCCGTATGGGTACTGCGGGTCCACTCCTGAAGGCATGCGCACTCCCGTGACCCTGGACACGTCATCACGGAAAGCGTAGAGCAGGTCAAAGACCGCTTGCACCTCCGACGTGCCCATGGTGGCAGTGTCCTGGTCAAACGAGAGCCACGCCTGTAGCCGCCGATCCCCGCAGGCCTTCTGCAGTAGTGCCGCTGCCGCCTCACGAACCCCCGGGGAGTCCGGGCGTATGGCATGCAGCCTGCCCTGGGCGTGCGAGTAGGCCATCTTGGTGACCCTCTCCTTGCCGGCCACCGCCAGTGGGATGTCCAGGACCACAGGGCCATGATCCGACCCCAATGACGCAGGAGACCGCCCCGGCGCCAAGTGAAGGCGCTCACGCGCCGCCCATGGGACCAGAGGCGAGTTTAGAAGGAAGGAGTCCAGTCGGTGCCCTGCCCTCGTGGGCCTCTTGTCCTCCTCCCGTTCCGGGCCTGCCCTGTGGAAACCACACTGTTCCCACAGGGCTTGGAACCTCCTCGTGGTAGGGTGCCACGGGGACTCCAGCCTCACGTTGAAGTCCCCTCCGAGGACCACGGCCCTGGTGCCTCCCGCGCTCTTGGCCGCCGCGTACATGGCCACGTCAGCCCAGAAAGACGCCTTAGGACGCCCAGGAGTCGCCGCCGCTACCCGGGCCGTGGACGTTGATGACCGTGAGGGTGCCACCTGCGGTCACCACATCGAGGGCCATGGCCTTGCCTGGCACGACGCCCACGATGTCTCGAACTTCCTCCGCGGCGAACACGTCCGCCCGAAGGGCAATCAAGAGCCCGCCGCGCACCGCCGCCGCCGACGCCGCCTGGGCATCCACCCCTGGGTACGCATGATACCCGTGGTGACGCCACTGGTTCTCGGAGTGCACCACACCTTGTGGGTCCTGCAGGCCGGTCTCCTGGAATAGGCCCAGGATGGCACCCTCGGCCTTCATGATGCCCGCCGCCACCGCTTCACCGTCGAGCATACCTGGGGCCACTGGTACGCCGTCCCCCCGCATGGAGCCCTGGACGTTCCAGGACACCGCCGCTCGGGTGTCGGAGGCTGGGCCCCTTCATGGCTGCACGTGAGGATCGGGGCCCCCCGCCGGATGCGGATCACTGGACGGAGAGGGGCCACCAGCAGGTTCAGGGGGACCATCCGCACCCGGCGCGGGCGGCCGGCGAGGTGGCCCCCCGACCCCGTGGGCCTCCGCCCGAGGCGGTCGTCGCCTGCTGAGACCCGGCAGATGCGGCGGGCTCCCCCTCTGCCTATCCGCCGGATGTACTTGCCGCCGTACTCCCCATTGAAGTCACTGCCCCACTCCGTGCTGCAGACCCAATCGCCCCAGATCGTGCCGCCGCCGACGATGTCCCGCGCTCCGCCGCAGGGCGGGCACCCGTGGGCAGCGTGAGCGCTCTGGACCCCGCCTGGGCCGACGCGAAAGGCCCCGCCTGGCCCCCCGGCATAACGCCAGCCAGCATGGCCAGCGCCTGGTCCCGTTGTGCCGGATCAGTCGCGTGGTCCCGCTGGATGTGGTCCAGCGGGTCCTTGGGGTGGAGGTGGGTAGGCCGGCAGTGCGTGCCAACTTTCCAAGTGCAGTGACCAGCGCCATCCAGCCGAGACCAGGGGCAGACATTGATCGTCTTTGTCCCACGCTGATCCGTGGCCAAGTCACCACCGAAGTGCTGCATCACGTACCGAATGTTGGCATAGCCGCCATACTGAGGCGGCTGGCCCCTCTTGGGCGGCGGCTTGGGCGCCGCTTTCGGGGCCTGCCTCGCCGCCGCGGCCGGGGGTGCCGCAGGCCGTACTGGTGGCACGCTTGGTGGTTGCGGCAGGTGCAGTATTCCCCCCACGGGAAACTGCTCCTCCACCCAGCGGCGCCACGCGTTGGCGAACTTCTCCCGGTCGCCCTCGACCCTCCACCTGGACGTGGAGAACGCCCGGAGCCACGGCCCCATGTTCTCCGCCATGACCAGGTGGAGGGCATCTCCTCCGCTCTGCCGGCGGAAGCGTGTCGCGGCCGCGCCTGTCACGGTCCCTTGGAGGTACAGCGCGTCGCCCCCGTCGCCACTCAGTGCACTAAGGTGCAGGGCCTCCAGGTCGGCGGGGCGGACCGTGAGCACCGTGCCCTCTCCGCGATCGTACAGGCGCAGCGCCGAGGAGTGGGCTCCAACGCCGCCACAACCCAATACCACGCCCGCGACGCGCTATGCAGCAGTGCCAGCGAGGCTGCCGGCCTGTTGCTGGAGGACTGCGCCGCCGGGGCCCTGGGGAGGGCCGCCGCGTGACCCTGCAGCGCCCTGCACATGCCAGCTGCATGCTCAGCCTGCCACACGTTGCTCGGGGCTACGGGCCAGACGTCCTGCCCTTGGATCACCGGCGGCCGCGTGACCTCCACGAAGACCGCCGGCACCGGCGGGATGTCCTCGGCCGTGCACCTGTGCGCCCTGCGCACCGGCCCCAGCCCACTGAGGCACTCCCGGAACAACCGGTAGCAGGCCGGGCCCCTGGACTGCTGCCTCCTGAGCCGGCACGCGGTGACTACGACCCACTCCAGTCCCCCCGTTTCCACCCGAACACAGGCCCAATACTCCTCCCCCTCCAACACCACCAGCCGCCCCATATCCGCCATGCCCACCGCATGGGTGGAGGGTACGCTCTCCACCCTCAGCCACCGCTTGGCGCTTTCTTCCCACGGCTGGGGGGCATGCATCGGCTGCTGCTGCATCGCGTCCTGCACGTGCTGCAGGGACACCGTCGCCAGCATGGACATCCCCCCGTCCGCCGCCGCCGCCATACACAGCAGGGCATGTTGCATGCGCGCCCCGGGCAGCCCCACGTTGTGCGGGACGTTCGCCGGGTCCAATGGCGTGCGGGGGGCCGGCAGGGCCTCCAACACCGCTGCAGGCAGCTCCCCCAGGGACGGCAGACGCGCGATGGGCCCCATGTCCCTGTTGAGGACCACCGCCGCCACCCACCGCATGTCTAGCGCGGACAGGAGGTTGCTCGGACTCGGCACCCTGAGGAGGGTACCGACGGCGGACATGAGGGCGCACACGCCACAGTCCTTGGTGTTGCCGGCCGGCTGCTGCACCTGTGCCGCCCGGGCCTCCGCCAGCAGATGCTCTGCACCCGGCCATCCCGCCCTCTGGCCCTGGGTGCCATGCGCATCGTCCGGGCCGCCATGTCCCACGTGTGCGGCCATTGGGGCGGGGCCCCCGACACCACAGGCCGGCCCAGCGGGTCCACGGCCAACCGCATGTCACGGGCCACGAGGTGGTGGGCCGTCCAGTGCCGCATGCCCGGCGTCTCCAACCGGTCGAGGTACACCGCCTCTGAGCCCCCCAGCTCGACGTACCTCGCAATGAGGAGGGCAGCCAGGGTTTGGTCGTGCCGCTGGCCCTCCCACCCCTCCCTCGGGAGCATCATGGCGTGGGGGGCCAGGCACTGCACCACGTCGGCTGCCAGCGCGACCACGTCGTCGCTGAGCTCCACCCCATGGTCCGCGGCCACCAGGAAGTGGTGCCTGGGCTTGGAGTACACGTGCTCCAGGGCGCCCCGCAACTCATTTGGCGGGGGAGAGGCGTCTCCGCAGCCCCGCAGCCATGGGAGTGCGCCCGGGAGATGCCGCCGTGCCCCTCCTGACCAGACGGCGGCCTTAAGGACCGGCAAGTCCCGCCAGACAGCCCTAGCGACCGGATCGCGCCAGGGCTGTGGCTTGTTTGCACCCCACTGGAGGACGGCCACCACAGCATGCGTGGTCAGGGGCTCCGCCGTGAGCTGCAACGCTGTCCCCCCGTCGGTCTCGATCACCGTGTCCCTTGGGGCAGTGAAGACGTGGCCATCGGCCCCACGGACCGCCACCCATCCCCGCAAGACCGCCTCGGTCTCCCAGCTGGGGTGGTTGGTTCTCCTGGGCAGGACCACCACCGGTGGGGACGGGCCGTTGGCGGCCCACACGCGCCATTCCACTCCCACCAGTCGCTCGTGACCAGGGGGCCGGTACACCTGGGGCCACGCGTCTGGGAGCTGGCGATGGACAGCGGTCCACACATCAGCCCCGCCAGCCCGCGTGAACTGGAGTCCCCCCAGGATGTCCCCGTCCACAGGGCTGGGGAGGCGGGCGGTGCGAACTTCCAGCCCCTGACCCAGGCGAAGCCCTGGCCACTCACGGTCTCCCAGCAGCGAGACTTCCGGGTCTGTGGCCGCAAGACGAGCCGCCACTGCGGGGAGATGCAGGGAGACAGTCCATGGCTGGACTGAGACGGGCTCGCGCGGGAGGTCAGGGCAGGCCGCCACAGCACTGCCATCCCTCGCCCAGCTGAGCGCCCTGTCCCACCACTGCGCCCACGCACCCGGCGCTGCCGGCAACGACCAGGACAGGTACGTCATGACCGCCTTAGCCTGCCACTCGCGAGGGTCCATGCCGGCGGGGTGTGTGTGCCACGTGCACACCCATCCCAGATTGGCTTCCTGGACGGCGACCACGTCCCTCCACGGGACCACCGGGAACGGAGTGAGCAGGGCCGCCATGCCACATGGCAACGCCACCGCCCACTCGGTCAGGCCCCCACTCTCCACCGCATACCCCACCGCCGGGAGCCCTCCCCCTTGCGCCTTTACCACCGCTTCCTGTAGCAACGTTCCGTGGCCCCGGCCGTGGTCCTGGCTGCGGTCCAGGCCGAGGGCCCCCACACGGGCCATGGCCTGGAGGATCAGGAGTAATTCCTGGGGTACTCCCCGCGGCACCGGCGGCTGGGGGTGGGCGTACCGGCAGGCATCTGCCCGCATGCACCACCCCTTGGCCCAGTGCCTGCAGGTTTCCACCTCCCCCGTCTTCGGCCCAGCCTTATCCGCCACCCCCAGCTCCCGTGGACCCACCTCACGCGCCTCCTTCGCCCCCACGATCACCAGCTCCTCGTCCTGCTCTCCGGCGCCCTGTGCCTCTTCACCCTTGAACTCCGGCTCCTCGTCCTGCTCCATGGCGACTTGTGCCTCCTCACCCCTCCTGCGTTGGTCCTCCTCCTCCAGTGCCTCCGTCGTCGGCGGCGGGCCCGCAGCATCCGTGAACTTCGCCAGGGCCGCCGCCACAATGGCCTGCACGTCCACCTCCTCCCCGGCCACCTCCGGCTGATCCTGCTGCTGCTCCTCCCCCGTGGGTTGCTCTTGCCCCACCTCGTCACCGCCACGGCCTGCTTCCTCGTCACCCCCCACCGGGATCGCGTGTTCGGACCCCTGGGGGGCGGCGCTCCCGTCGAGGCGCGTGCCCACCACCACCAGCAGCTTGAGGTCAATGCCGCGGCTCTCAAGGCGGTAGCTGCTGGTGGTGGAGACGAGGACCGCCCCATCCCCGGTTAGCAGCAGGCGGTCCGCGTCAAACACGACCTCTGCACCCTCACGGTGCAACGCCACCAGGAGCGCATGGGACCCCAGCGCCTGGGGTGTGAGGGGCCGCTCGGCCTGCTCGCGACGCCAAGCGTCAGCCCCACCTCGCCACAAGGCCACGAACAGGCCTTCGTCCCGCCGCACGTCCTCCAGCCCTGCCTCGCCCAGCAGGCGCCCCACGGACAGGCGCACCGACAGGGGGAGGCCTTCCTGGGGCTCGGCCGCCCGGACATCACCGGGGTGGTGACCCAGGACCGCCGCATCCCCCAGTTGGACACAGCAGACCTGGCCGTTGTTCGGGGACGCTGCCGCCAGGGCCATCTCCCGGGCGACCTGCCCTGGGCGCTGGAGCTCATAGCGCTCCAGGGCGTCCGCCAGCATCCCTGCCTCCCGCTGCCCCGTGCCCGTGAGGCGGTGCCTGTGGGCACCCTGGGCCGCATGGTACCTGCAGTGCCGCCGCTCACAGCTCCCCAGGGGAGGGGGCGGCACCGCAGTGGGCATGGGCCGCAGCGGCTCGTTGGCCGGGTCCTCGTCCATACCGGCGTAGACGTCGGGCCCGGCGTCGTCCTCAAACATGAGGGCCAGCGCCGACTCGCCGGGCCCGTATGCCTCCTCGTCCCCCTCGCACTCCTCCTCCTGCTCCCCCTCCACCCCTTCTCCGTCCGCGACCACCGCCGGCGGCGTGTCCGGCCGCGGCGGGAAGGGCGCCACAGGCCGCTCGTCAGCGCCTCCGCCCCTTGCCGCCTCCGCCGCGTCCAGCCGTGCCCGCAGGTTGGCGGGCAGCCGGGCCCAGCTGGTGCCCGCATGGAGATCCATGCTGTACGCCAGCCCCGCCGGACACGGCTCACCGGGTGCCACCCGGCGCCACTCCCGCCACTCCCACATCCAGTCCTCCACTCCTTCCCCCTTGGCACGTTCCCCACTGGGCTCCACAACCCCGCCACCCTCCGCCGGCGTGTGCGCCTTCGGCACACCCCGCCCCGCGTCCTGTCCCCCCGAAGAAACCGCCTCCGTCGGCGTCTCCTTGGCCCCTTCCGTCCTCGGGGCGACAGCCGCGAGCGCCTGCGCTATCAGCTTGCCGGCGTCAGCCCCTTCTGGCGCGGCTCTGCCACTCCCCACGGCTGTCCGCCGGTACTCCTCCAGGGCCTGCGCGAGTAGCTCGCTGATGTCTCGCGGGCCAGCCATTGCCGCCTCCCGCGCTGCATCCCCCTCTCGTTCCCCCGCCGTAGTCCTCCCCATGGGGGCCGCGCCCTGCATCCCATGCGTCGGGGGCAGACCCCCACCCTGCACCACTGGCTCAGGGTCCGTCGGCACCACGGGCGGGGCTTCGCGCGGCACGGCTTGGTCCGGCATCTGGACCGTCCGCGGTGGTGACCCCGCCGCGGGAAACTCCGGCTGGGGCACCGCCAGGGGTGGCGCAGCCGCAGGTGCCCCCATTCTCCTCGCCTCGCCAGGGGGCACGCCACGTGCCTCCCCTTGCGACACCCTCTGTTGTTGGGCGCCCCGCCCCGGCCCAGGTGCCGGTACCGGTACCGGCACCGGCATTGTGTGCTGAGGCACCGGCCGTGAGTGCTGCTGGGGCGGGGGGTGAGGGTACTCCACATGCAGGTGCGGACGGTGATGGTGATGGTGATGGTGAGGGTGGACGGGGTGCTGCGGCACAACCCCTTGCGACACCCCCTGCTGTTGGGCGCTCCGCCCCAGCCCAGGCACCGGTACCTGTTCCGGCACCGGCATTGTGTGCTGAGGCGGTCGTGGGTGCTGCTGGGGCAGGGGATGTGGGTACTCCACATGCTGGTGCGGACGATGATGGTGATGGTGATGGTGAAGGTGGACTGGGTGCTGTGGCACAGCCCCTTGCGACATCCCCTGCTGCTGGGCGCTCCGCCCCGGCTCAGGCACCGGTACCGGTTCCGGCACCGGCATTGTGTGCTGAGGCGGCCGTGAGTGCTGCTGGGGCAGGGGATGCGGGTACTCCACTTGCTGGTGCGGAAGGTGATGGTGACGGTGATGGTGAAAGTGGACGGGGTGCTGTGGCACAGCCCCTTGCGACACCCCCCGCTGCTGGGCGCTCCGCCCCGGCTCAGGCACCGGTACCGGCTCCGGCACTGGCACTGTGTGCTGCGGCGGCCGTGGGTGCTGCTGGGGCAGGGGATGCGGGTACTCCACATGCTGGTGCGGACGGTGATGGTGATGGTGTTGGTGTAGGTGGATGGGGTGCTGTGGCACAGCCGCCAGTTGGTGGTGATGGTGAAGATGGGCGGGGGGCGGTGGCACAGCTGTCGGGTGTACGTGTTGGTGTGGGAAGTGATGCTGCATCATGGGGAACCCGACGGGGTGATGGAGTAGGTGATGGAGATGGAGTTGGTGGTGGTGGTGAGTCCCAAAGGGCGGGATGGGCATGGGCCCGAGGCCTGGGGGCGGCGGCATCGGAAACGCACCCGGCGCCGCATAGCCCGGCTGCCCCGCCGACCCCACTGGGGGCCGCCCGCGCTGCGCGTCCTCGAGCTGCCCGAGATCTCGTAGACATCGGAGTAGTCGGTTGAGCAGGTGCAGCCCGAACGGCACCGTGCCCGCTGCGAACCGCGCCTGAACGTCGGGCGCGTTGTACGGGTGGGGATCGCGGGCCAACATCCGCCGCAAGCAGACGTCGACGAAGTGGTCCCATCCGTTGTCCCTGGCCGGACGGTCCGCGTCCACGCGCGCCTGGAACGCCGCATACGTGTGCGGCCCGTGTCTGACGAGATCAGACACTGTGTCTACCAGGCGCCGGGCACGTCGCCGGAAGGCTGGCAACTCCGCGGGATTGGCGAGGACAGATAGCGACATTTAGCTAACGAAGGCTGTGTGAGCTAAGGACACGGGACAGCGGGTGGACTCTGTGGCCCGTCCCGCTTGCTGCTGGCTTATTGTTGCACGACACTTCGCACGACACAGTTGCGCACCCCGCTCGCGCGCCCCTCTTCCCTTCCGTGTTCCTTTGCCCCCGGTTGTGCCCGTTAGGTGTGCCCCTTGGCCCAGCCCGGTTGTTGGCGGGCTTGTTGCCAGGCAGGGTTGGGGGGGGGGGGGGCGCCCAACGCTGGCTCTGGTCCCTCTCTCCGGGAGTTTCCCCACGGGGGGGCCGATGCATGCACTCCCCGTCAGGGTGTAACTTTGTTGTACGGGCCGTCCATTTGTACCCGCTCAGTACAAATGGACCTGCGTCGTAACCAGGTACGTCGGCCCTTCCCCACACTGGGGTCGGGTACACTGTGGGTCTTTGGGGAGTCCTTGCGGGATAGGCACGTCTCTTGCCTAGCCCGATGGACGGTGTGCCCTACCCGCAGCCCCTCACAGGACACGAACCGCAGTACGTGCCGTGGGGAGTGCTCTTGGTCAGGCCCATTGGCCACCCCCCCAGGCCGGTGCCACCTCGGGCCGCTCGCCAACGGTCCCGGGCGTAACCCACCTTATTGCCTGCGCTCAGGTGGGGCCCATACGGACACCGGGGGGGGCCCCGAACCCCAGAGGTCGGGTACCTCACCAGCGTTTTTCGCGGGCTCTTGTGACCCCGGCTCCCCCCCGTTCGTTGCGGTGTTTGTCCCTGCCTTCTTGCTTTCGTCCCCAGGGGCGTCCCCCTGTCCCGCGCCCCTTGCCGTGCCCCCTGGCCCCCGCCATGCCCCGTCCGCCCCTGCTGTCTGCCCCTGCTCTGGCGTGTTGGTGTCCTTTGTTGTTTTTTTTTTTTTTCCCTCCCCTGCCCCCCCCCCCATGTCCCCTCGCTGTCTCCTCGCTGTCATCGCCCTTTTCGTGGGTTGGTGGAGGAGTAGGGAGAGGGGGGGGGGGGGCGTCCTCGCTGTCCGCCCCATTGCGCAAGCACGTCGTAAGCACGGCGCAGGCACGAGGCACGGCACTTGTCCCTCCGCTGGGGGGGGGGGGGGCTTGCCGTGTGGCTCCCGCCGTCACCCTACCCTTCCTGCGGTTGCACCCCTGGTGGTCCCCCCGTTGGGGCCTGCACGGCGCGTGCTCCCTGTGGGTACGGTCGTGTGGTTCGTCCCGCACTCTCGTTCCTCTGCCTCCCCACCCTGCCGCGGCGCCCTCGGGGGGGGGGGTCCGCTTCCTGCTACCGTCATCCCCCACGTTCCCTCGACTTCCCCTCGCTGCCCTCGCCCCTTTCCTTGGTGGGTGCGGGAGTTGGGGGTGGGGTGGGGGGGGCGCCCTCGCTGCCCTTCCTCCGGCCTAAGCACGTCGCAGGCACGGCACTGGCACGTGGCGCGGCACTTGTCCTTCTGCTGGGGAGTGGGGCACGCCGCGTGGCCCCCGTCTTCGCCCTTCCCACTCTGCGTTCGCTCCCCCGATGCCCCCCCCGCCGGGGCCTGCCCGGCGCTTGTTTTCCTTGGGCACGGTCGTGTGGTCCGTCCCGCACCCTCTCCCCGCCGTCCCCCCTTCTTGCCGCTTTGTCCTCGGGAGGGGGGGCCGCTATCCGCCCCTCCCTTCCTGCATTCCCCACCCTTGGGGGGGCGGAGGCGCGTGGGGGGGGGGCCTTGTCGTTTTCCCTTCGCCGCTCTCATGTCACAGGCACGAGGTGCGGCATCCCTCTGCAGGGGGGGGGGGGGGTATGCCTCGTGGCTCCCGTTGTCGCCCTTTCTACCCTACGCCCGCCCTCCCGGTGGTCCCCCCGCCGGGGCTTGAACGGCGCGTGCCCTCTTCGGGCACTGTCGTGTGGTTCGTCCCGCCACCCCTGCCTCCCCACCCTTCTGCGTTGCCCTCGGGGGGGGGGTCGCTTGTCGCCTCCCCCTGATCCGCACTCCCCGCCCTCGGGGGGGCGGGGATGGGTGGGGGGGGGAGGTGCGCCCTTTTCGTCTCCCCTCCGTTGCACGCACGTCGCAGGCAAGACGTAGGCACGACACAGTCACGGGGTGAGGCACTTGGCTGCTGCGGGGGGGGGGGGTTTCCGTTTGGGCCTTCCCGCCCTGCTCCATGGTTTAGGCCCCGCAGCCCAGGATAACCAGCCGCTGTTGCCCCTCGGCGGTAGTCGCCACGTCTCCGCATGGTGCTCAGTGTCCCGTGCCTGCTCCCTCCTGTGCCCATACTTACTGGAGGAGGTACGTACCCGGGTGGAAACGGAAGATGACGAAGTGCGGGCAGCGGGGAGGACTTACCGTACGCCTCGAAGGCTTCTTGCGCCATCCGCCGCCCTGGTCGAGGGGAGGGCCCCTGTTTCGGCACCCTACAGCCCGGGGGGGGGCCGACTGCCCATCCTCTCCGTGGTGCCTGTGTATCCACTTCCGAGCGGCCTGATACCGGTGCCGTGGTATCAGTCCGCTGGAAGTGGCGGCTACAAAGCGGCCGGGCGCTCTCGTCCCCCGGGCCTCTGCCACCCCCGAGCGCGATGGAGGCCCCTGAGGTCCTATGGCAGAGACGCGGGGAGACGGACGGGGGATTCATTTGTGGCATCCCGTGGCCACCTATTTAATCAGTCCAGCACAATCTACGCCGCAGGGGGCCCACCGGTTGGCGCCGCTGGTGCCCGTCCCCTCTGCGTCACACTTACTGCAACAGGCGCAAGGGGTCCAGTGGGTGGCGCCACTGGCGCGTGTCCCCTCTGCGCCACTGGTACGGTCATAGCACGGGAGGCCCTACGGATGGCGCCGCAGGTGCCCGTCCCCCCGTGTCGCTTCCTGCCTCCTGCTCCAGGCTTGACGGACGTGACGTGACGCATGATTGAGGTTAGAGTTGGTTTCAGGACGCGCACGGCGCACGGCACGACGTTTGGCAACTATCCCCTACCCTGCCCCCGCTGCTCCCTCCTTCGCCCTCTTTGCTCGCCTAATGCTGAGCACCTGTCTCCCTCGTCGCTCTCTCTGCTCTGGCTAGCACGGGGCGAAGCAATTCGCGAGGCAACCCTACCTCCTTGCTGCCCCCCTCCGCTCCCGTTCTCTGGCCTAGCCCTGCCCCTCGTGTGTTCGTTCCCCCTGGTCCTCCCTCGCCCACTTTCCCAGGCCCCTGGGTCCTTGCCCCTCTGTCTCCTTGTCCCCGTCCTCGCTGTACCCTCCCTGCTTACACACTGCGAAGCAACACACGGCACCTCACCCTTTCCCTCTTCACCTTGCCTCCCCCTTGCGCCCTGGTCTCTAGGCTTGTGGCACGCATGCCGCACCTCACCCTCCTGCGGCCTCCGTCTCTCTATGTCCCCTGCCCTGTTACCCCTCTACCTCTTGCAGGACACTGTGTAGGCAGATCGCACGCATGTCGCAGGCACGCACCTGGCCCTCGTTGTATGACTCTGCGTTGCGGCAGCGCGCCGCGGCGCTCCGCCTTGTCCAGTGCCCCCGCGCACTGCGGGCGGCTCGCTCGGTTGTGGGGCACCTTTGTGCTTCTGCCCCACGCTTGCTCCTTCATGCCGCCGTGGCACGCCCTCTTCCCTGCCCTGCCTTCTCTGCCCCTCTGCCCTCCGGCCAGCGCGTGTACAATGTGGGGCAATTCGCGTTGCAGCGCTCCCTCTTTGCCCCTTCTCTCTGCCGTGGCCCCTTGGCCCTGTCCTGCCCCCTGTCTGCTCGCCCTCCCTCGTCCTCATGTGCCCCCCTTCCCAGGTCCCTTGGTCCCTGGCTCTCGGTGTCTCTGTCCCCGTCCTCCCTTTACCCTCCCGGCACACAGTTCGCGGTGCAACACGCGAGCCACCCCTCTCACTCCCCCTTCACCTTGCCGCTCCCAGGCGCCCTGGTTCCGTGCGCACCAGCCCGCAGCCTGCAGCCCTCTTCTCCCGCCCTACCTCCCCCTCCCTCCCCTGCCCCTTTCCCTCTCTACACTTACATTTTTACACTACGCAGGACGCTTTGTAGGCAGGTCGCACGCATGTCGCAGGCACGCACCTCCCTCCCTACCCTACCCTTTCCCCTCTCTTCTTTACGCAGAACACTTCGCAGGACACTGTGTAGGCATGTCGCACGCACGTCGCAGGCACGCACCTGACCTTTGTTGTATAACTCTACGCAGGACACTGCACCCATGGGGGTGGACCGCCTTGCGGCAGCGCGCCGCGGTGCTCCGCCTTGTCCAGTGCCCCCGCGCACTGCGGGCGGCTCGCTCGGTTGTGGGGCACCTTTGTGCTTCCGCCCCACGCTCGCTCCTTCATGCCGCCGTGGCACGCCCTCTTCCCTGCCCTGCCTTCTCTGTCCCTCTGCCCTCCGGCCAGCGCGAGCACAATGCGGAGCAATTCGCGTGGCAGCGCTCCCTCTTTTGCCCCCTCTCTCTGCCCTGGCCCCTTGCCCCTGTCCTGCCCCCTGTCTGCTCGCCCTCCCTTGTCCTCTCGTGCCCCCCTTCCTAGGTCCCTTGGTCCCTGGCCCTGGGTGTCCCTGTCCTCGCCCTCCCTTTACCCTCCCGGCATACACTTCGCGGAGCAATACGCGAGGCACCCCTCCCACTCCCCCTTCACCTTGCCGCTCCCAGGCGCCCTGGTTCCGTCCGCACCGGCCCGCTGCCTGCGGCCCTCTACTCCCGCCCTACCTCCCCTTCCCTCCCCTGCCCTTTTCCCTCTCTACACTCCGCAGGACACTACGCAGGACACTTTGTAGGCAAGTCGCACGCATGTCGCAGGCACGCACCCGGCCACTCCCTCCCTGCCCTGCCCTTTCCCCTCTCTTCACTACGCAGTATACTTCGCAGGACACTGTGGAGGCATGTCGCACGCATGTCGCAGGCACGCACCTGGCCCCTATCGGCGGCGTCGTCGGGCCGGCTGGCTCCACGCTGTGACCGCCCGCCGCTGCCGCAGCCCCCGCAGGAGCCGCTGCCGCGGGCAGCCATTTCATATGCCGCGGGGGCGCGGCCCTGGTAGGCCCCGGCTGCCCCCCGGCCAGGGTTTCGCTGTACCCCCCGCGGCGCCTGGTCGCCGGGGGGGATCCATCACAAATATCTGCAAGACATCGAAAAAAATAGATATATATATATATATATATATATATATATATATATATATATATATATATATATATATATATATATATATATATCACGTTATGGTGGGAGCTAGTGATCGGGGCTGTGCAAAAATGCTTTTCTTGTAGGCAACCAAAACAGTGGGCCCCTGGACGGGAGCGGATAGTGGAGCAAGTTGCAAGCCTCAAGGTTTTAGTGCTCGTATGAGCAAGTAGCCTAAAATAATGGCAACGCGCGACAAATTATTTCCAAAATTCTTTTCCACCTTGCAGAACTAAAGCGTCGTATCTTTTACAAGCTAAGAAAGCATGCATCAAGTTGTTTACTTCGCACGTACTCTGGCGCCACATAGAGATGGAGAGAGCGGTGTACAATAGAAAATCTACATGTAGGCGGGCGTTTTACTAGGGGGAGACGGTAATTGCGACACAAAGTTGGAATTTGTTCAATTCTCGCCGTTTTTGTCCAAAAGGTCGTTCCGGAGAGGAGCCTATGTTTAGCTTTGTAGAATCCCCAAGAGGACGCCGTTTTCAAAAGATAGGGTCATGGGGTAGTACATAATCATATTGTTTCGCCCCGGGCTGCCAAACTTGGTAGCTTCCGCATTTGCTTGTAAACGTTGGTCTACGCTGCATCCAAGGGTTTCAAGGTGTTTGGCCTAGTCCTACAACATATTGTGTCAATGACCAGAAAAGGCATCATACACACTTTTGCATTTTGAGTAAGACAAAATTGCCTTTCCTTGTGAAATAGTCCAATTACCCTGAACCTGTCATGGACTTAACACCGTCTCATTTTAACCTGCAAGCCCAGTAGAAACTGAGCAAAAGTGTTTCAAAAAGTCATCCAAGTTCGCAACTACTTCCTTTATTTATTCCTTCATTTATTCCATGCAATTTTTGTGTAATATCTTTAAATATTTTTGCATAGGTGAAACTCGTCTTTGGTTTTCACTTGTTTTCTGTCCCAAAAACCATTTCATCTATCTTTTATTTGCTATGGAGATTAGAGTCCCATACTCACATCCAATATGCTTTATTTCAGCCCTTGTGGGCTAGGTATGCTCAGTTCTGACACATTGACATGGGGGCTGCGCACCTTCAGTTTTATCTATCTTTTCCATGGTTTCCCTGCCTATCCTAGTGGTATGCACCCCGGGATATAAGGCGCCGCTTTTTGAGGCTCGTGGGTCCAATTCCCGGCAAGCCTAAGTTAATAGGAACGAGCCACACGTGACATAGGTGACACGGTAGTGACCTCAGGGCTACCAACCCATGCCACGTCATCAAATATTGGCAAAAACCAAAGGGTTCACATCTCAAAGTGAATCTCAAGCTGAGAGGGAGTGATGTGGGACTTTATGGCAGATAGTCGAGCACATTTCAAGGCCGCAATTGCCTGTGCTGCTTTGAGCAAATAGTGCAAAATAATGTCTTGGGAAGAGCCAGTGGTTGGGTTGCTTGCAGAAATTTGAAACAGTGGGCCCCCAGATGAGGGTAGATACTCGGGCATTTTTGAGCCTTGAGATCTCAATGTTGGTGTGAGCAAATAGCCTAAAATAAGTTCTTGTGGGAGGTACTAGTTCAATTTTTCCCAAAAACGATTTTTTTGGTAGGAAACTGAAACAGTGGGCACCTGGAACTGGGCGGCTAGTTGGAACATTTGTAAACCTCCGGATCCCAATGCTGCTGTGAGAAAACAACCTAAGATAAAGTTCAGGTGCCATCTATTGGTTGGGGATTTCAAAAAATGCTTTACTTGCAGGAAACTACAAAAGTGGGCCCCTGTACAGGGGCGGATAGTTTAGCACGTTTCGCGCCTCTAGGTCTCCTTGCTGCTAGGAGGAAATAGCCTAAAATAAAGGCCGCGTGAGACTTCTCGGTTTGGCCTTTCCGAAATGGCCTTGCTTGTAGGAAACTGAAACAATGGGCCACTAGACACGGGCGGATAGTCGAGCACATTTCGAGCCTCTAGATCTCAGTGCGTGCGTTAGCAAATAGCCTAAAATAAAGTTTTGGTGAGTGCTACCGGTCGAGGCTTTGCAAAAATGCCTTGCTGGCAGCAGACTGAAAAACAATGGGCCCGTAGACAAGAGCGGATAGTTGAGCATGTTTGGAGGCTCAAGAGCTTAATGGTGGTGTGAGCAAGTAGCTTGAAATACACTTTTGGCGAGACGAACTGGTTGGGGTTGTCCACAAATGCGTTACCTGCAGGAAGCTCAAACAGTGGGTCCCTAGACGGGATGGATACTCTAGGAGATTTCGAGCCTACGGATCTCAGTGCTATCGTTAGCAAATGGCCGAAAATGACATCTTGGTGAGAGCTAACCATTTGGTCTTCCCACAATTGCGTTGGTTGCACAAAACTGAAATAGTGGGCCCCTTGACCGGGGCGGATAGTCGAGCACATTTCATGCTCTTGGTCCTCAATGCTGGTGTGAGCAAATAGCCTGAATTGAAGTCTCTGTGAGAGCTTTTGGTTGGGGCTTTCGAAAAATGCCTTACTTGAATGCAACTGAAATAGTGGGCCTTTGGATCGGGGTGGATAAGCGAGCACGTTTGGAGCCTCCAGATGTGAGTGTTGTTGTCAGCAAATAGCCCAAAATAAAGTTCTGGTGAGAGCCACCGTTCGGGCTTTCCAAAGTTGCTTTGGTGGCAGCATACTGAAATAGTGGGCCCCTTGATCGGGGCGGATAGTCAACCACATTTCGAGCCTCTAGATCTCAATTTTGGTGTGAGCAAATAGCCAAAAATAAAGTTTTGGTGAGTGATATTGGGTGCAGCATTCCAACAATCCCTTACTTGCAGGAAACTGAAATAGTGGGCCACTGGACCAGGGCAAGGGGGGGGGGGGGCAGCTGAGCACGTTTGGAGCCTCTAGATCTCTGTGCTGGTGTGAGCAAATGGCCCAAAATAAAGTTTTGGTGAGAGCTAAAGCTTGGGGTTGTCGAAAAACGCCTTGCTTGCAGGAAACGGAAATAGTGGGCACCTGGACCTCGGTGGATTGTGGAGCGCATTTCGAGAGACAAAGTTTTGGTGCGCGCTGCTGGTCGGGGTCGTCCTACAATGCCTTACTTGCAAGAAACTCGAACAGTGGGCCCCTGTACAAGGGCACATAGTCGAGCTCATTTGGAGCCTCCAGATCTCAGTGCTATTATGAGCAAATAGCCCAAAGTAAATTTTTGATGAGAGCTACTAGTCGGGGTTTTCCAAAAATGACTTACTTGCAGGACACCAAAACAATGGGGCCCGGGACGGGCGCAAATATTCGAGCACATTCGGGGTCTCCCGATCTTAGTTGTGGTGTGAGCAAATGGCCTAAACAATCCTCGTGGTGAGAGCTACTAATTGGGGCTTTCCAAAAATGCCTTATTCGCACGAAACTGGAACGGGTGGCCTTTGGACTGGGGCGGATAATGGAGCACATTTCGGGCCTCCAAATCTCAGTGGTGGTGTCAGTACAGAGCCTAAAAAAAAGTTCTGATGCGAGCTACTGGTCGGGGGGTTCCAAAAAATGCCTTGCTTGCAGGAAGCTGAAATAATGGAGCACTGGACAGGGGCGGATAGTCGAGCACATTTTGAGCCTCTGGACCTCAATGCTCGTGTGAGCAAATTGCCTCACATAAAGTCTTGGTGAGACCTCTTTGTTGGGGCCTTCCAAAAATGCCTTACCCGCAGGAAACTAATATAGTGGGCCCCTATATCGGGGCAGATAGTGGAGCACATTTGGAGCCTCCAAATCTTAATGCTGGTGTGAGCAAATACCCTAAGATAAAGTTTCTGTGAGAGCTAGCAAGTGGGGCTTTCCAAAAATGCCATAATTGCAAAGAACTGAAACTGTGGGCCCCTGGACGGGGGCGGACTTGCGAGCACATTTTGAGCATACAGATCTCAATGCTGGAGTCAGCAAATAGCCTAAGGTAAAGTTTTGGTGAGCGTTGCTTGTCGGAGCTTTCCAAAAATGCCTTACTTGCAAAAAACTGAAACCATGGGCCCCTGGACCAAGGCAGAAAGTCGAGCACATTTCTAGCCTCTAGATCGCCCCGCTGTTAGGACCAAATAGCCTAAAATAAACTCCGCGGGAGAGCTACTGGTTGGGGATTTCCAAAAATGCCTTGCTTGCATTAACCTTGAAAAGTGGGCCCCTTGACAGGGGCCGATCGTCGAGCACATTTTGAGCCTCTCAATCTTAGTGCTGCTCTGAACAAATAGCCTAAAATAAACTTTTGGTGATAGCTACCATTTTGGGCTTTACAAAAATGCCTTGCTTGCAAGAAAGTAAAACAGTGGGCCCCTAGAACTAGTAGAAGGGGGCGGATAGTCAAGCACATTTCAAGCCTCCGGATCTCCATTCTCGTGTGAGCAAATAGCCTCAGACAAAGTTTTAGTGCGCGCTGCTGGTCGGGGTCGTCCTACAATGCCTTATTTGCAAGAAACTCGAACAGTGGGCCCCTGTACAGGGGCACATAGTCGAGCTCATTTGGAGCCTCCAGATCTCAGTGCTATTATGAGCAAATAGCCCAAAGTAAATTTTTGATGAGAGCTACTAGTCGGGGTTTTCCAAAAATGACTTACTTGCAGGACACCAAAACAATGGGGCCCGGGACGGGCGCAAATATTCGAGCACATTCGGAGTCTCCCGATCTTAGTAGTGGTGTGAGCAAATGGCCTAAACAATCCTCGTGGTGAGAGCTACTAATTGGGGCTTTCCAAAAATGCCTTATTCGCACGAAACTGGAACGGGTGGCCTTTGGACTGGGGCGGATAATGGAGCACATTTCGGGCCTCCAAATCTCAGTGGTGGTGTCAGTAAATAGCCTAAAAAAAAGTTCTGATGCGAGCTACTGCATGGTCGGGGAGTTCCAAAAAATGCCTTGCTTGCAGGACACCAAAACAATGGGGCCCGGGACGGGCGCAAATATTCGAGCACATTCGGAGTCTCCCGATCTTAGTAGTGGTGTGAGCAAATGGCCTAAACAATCCTCGTGGTGAGAGCTACTCATTGGGGCTTTCCAAAAATGCCTTATTCGCACGAAACTGGAACGGGTGGCCTTTGGACTGGGGCGGATAATGGAGCACATTTCGGGCCTCCAAATCTCAGTGGTGGTGTCAGTAAATAGCCTAAAAAAAAGTTCTGATGCGAGCTACTGCATGGTCGGGGAGTTCCAAAAAATGCCTTGCTTGCAGGAAGCTGAAATAATGGAGCACTGGACGGGGGCGGATAGTCGAGCACATTTTGAGCCTCTGGACCTCATTGCTCGTGTGAGCAAATTGCCTCACATAAAGTCTTGGTGAGACCTCTTCGTTGGGGCCTTCCAAAAATGCCTTACCCGCAGGAAACTAATATAGTGGGCCCCTATATCTGGGCAGATAGTGGAGCACATTTCGAGCCTCCAAATCTTAATGCCGGTGTGAGCAAATACCCTAAGATAAAGTTTCTGTGAGAGCTAGCAAGTGGGGCTTTCCAAAAATGCCATAATTGCAAAAAACTGAAACTGTGGGCCCCTGGACGGGGGCGGACTTGCGAGCACATTTTGAGCATACACATCTCAATGCTGGAGTCAGCAAATAGCCTAAGGTAAAGTTTTGGTGAGCGTTGCTTGTCGGAGCTTTCCAAAAATGCCTTACTTGCAAAAAAATGAAACCATGGGCCCCTGGACCAAGGCAGAAAGTCGAGCACGTTTCTAGCCTCTAGATCGCCCCGCTGTTAGGACCAAATAGCCTAAAATAAACTCCGCGGCAGAGCTACTGGTTGGGGATTTCCAAAAATGCCTTGCTTGCATTAACCTTGAAAAGTGGGCCCCTTGACAGGGGCCGATCGTCGAGCACATTTTGAGCCTCTCAATCTTAGTGCTGCTCTGAACAAATAGCCTAAAATAAACTTTTGGTGATAGCTACCATTTTGGGCTTTACAAAAATGCCTTGCTTGCAAGAAAGTAAAACAGTGGGCCCCTAGAACTAGTAGAAGGGGGCGGATAGTCAAGCACATTTCAAGCCTCCGGATCTCCATTCTCGTGTGAGCAAATAGCCGAAAATAAAGTTTTGGTGAGAGCTACTAGTCGGGGCTTTCCAAAAATGCCTTGCTTGCACGAAACTGAAACCGTGGGCCTCTTGGACGAGGGCAGATAGTGGAGTACATTTCTCGCCTCTAGATCTCAGTTCTAGTGTGAGCAAATACCCTAAAATTAAGGCCTGGTGAGAGCTACTGGTCGAAGCCTTCCAAAAATGCCTTATTGGCACAAAGTAAAATGGTGGGCCCCTGGACTGGGGCGAATAGTCGAGCACATTTCGAGGCTCCAGAACTCTGTGCTGCTGCGAGCAAATAGCCTAAAGTAAAGTCCAGGTGAGACATGCCCGTTGGGACCTTGACAAAGTGCCTTAGTTGCAGGAAACTGAAACAACGGGCCCCCTTCACCGGGGCGAATACTCGACCACATTCCGAGCCTCTGCATCTTTGTGCTACTATGAGCAAATAGCCTAAAATAAACTTTTGGTGAGAGCTACCGGTTGGCGCCTTCCAAAAATTGCCTTGCCTGTAGGAAACTGAAACAGTGGGCCCCTTAAAGGGGGTGGATGGTCGAGCAGTTTTCGACCCTCCTTATCTGAATGCTGGTTTGAGTAAACGGCCTAGAATAAAGTTGTGGTAAGGGCTACTGGTCGGGGCCTTCCAACAATGCCTTACTTGCAAGAAACTAAAACAATGGGCCCCCGGACCGGGGCAAATAGTTGAGCGCATTTCGAGCCTCTAGATCTCTTTGCTGCTGTGAGCGAATAGCTCAAAATAAAGCCTGGGTCAGAGCTACCGGTTGGGGCTTTGCAAAATTTACTTGCTTGCAGGAAACTATAAGAGTGGGCCCCTGGGCGGGGGCGGATAGTCGAGCACCTTTCGAGCCTCCATATCAAGTGCGGGTGTGAGCAAATGGCCCAAAGTAAAGTCCGGGTGAGAGCAACTGGTTAGGGCTTTCCAAAAAATGCCTGATTTGCAAGGAATTGAAACACTGGGCCCCCGGACTCAGGCAGATAGTCGAGCACATTTCTAGCCTCTAGATTGCCCGCTGTTAGGAGCAAATAGCCTAAAATGAAGTCCGCGGGACAGCTTCCGGTTGGGGCTTTCCAAAAATTCCTTGCTTACAGGAACCTCAAAAAGTGGGCCCCTCGACGGGGGAGGATAGTCGAGAACATTGCGGGCCTCCGAGTCCTAGTGCTGCTGCGAACAAATAGTCTAAAATAAAGTTTTGGTTACAGCTACCGTTGGGGGCCTTGCAAAAATGCCTTGCTTGCTAGAAAGCAAACAGCGGGCCTCTAGACAAGGACATTTCGAGCCTCCATATCTCAGTGCGGGTGTGA